>JXSR01S004012.1:58633-81245 GCA_000969725.1 Ophiothrix spiculata
AGAACGTAAAACATGCTATTGGCACCCGATTTTTCGGAATGAGCGATACGGTATATGATTTTCGCTATACACGAATAGAGGAGGCGCTCATATTCTTAGTGACGGCGATAATTACCTGTCAATTTCAAATATGAGTACCTTCCCCAGGAGTGTATAGTGAATATTGTATACCGTATACTTCTATGTGATCGCAGCCTTATTGTGTAAAGTTCTTTGAGTTATATATTTATTTTCATAGTAAGTTAGGCATCCAAACATTGTTGTTGTGTTGTTTATATGATGATTGTTTTGTTTGGTTTTCAGTTCAAAATCAATGATGAATGGTGGACCTGGATTGATTACCCACAATTCCATGATTTGATGAGAGCGTATGAGTCAAGTGATGGTAAAGAGACATTCAGTGCTACAGATTATATGGCCAAGACTCCTCATTGGGCCGTGTTTGGTAGCGAAGAGCAAGGCTTCGATCCCATTGAGACTAGATTCAGAAGGAAAGGAAAGAACAAAGACATCACAGGATGCTAACACATGTAATCAGTACTCACTGCTTGGCCTATGTGAGTTACACCACTCTTATGTTCTGTGTGTAAAACCACAGATGGTTTCATATTCACACCAGAATTAGGACCTAATTTATTTTCAAAGAAGATGCCAGAACTGATCTCTTAGGAATTAGGTCACTCTGGTCGGGACTCTGGTTTTCACCTTGATGTTAAACTAATAATATCAGACCGGGTATCAGACATGCCAACCTTTAGGATCCCAAAATCGTATATTTCGCAACCCCATAAAAAATGAAGTTCCTAAATATGTGTAAAATATTGTTATGCACAAGTCACTGAAGGCAATGCCACCAATATGGAACAAAGTTTTAAAATAATTCTAAAACATCATTTTTTTCAATAAATCCCATTTCAAGTTCATCCATTAACCTAAACTGTCAAAAAAAACCTATTTAGCTCATTTTCAAGAAATAGGGTACTTTTTCAAACCCTGGTGTTAAAACGGTAACCGCAAATTCTCGAGTTCAGGTTGTCAATGGGGGGAAAAGGTGTATGTCAGCTTCAGAAACAATCACCCTTTCAGGGGGTGATTTGAAAAACTGTGGTCACGCTATGCCTGCAACATTAAACCGGGATCATAATAGAGTGGACATTGCTGCAAGGAACTGTCATGAAGATATCGTAACTTTACTAGTTAGCATGGTTAGACAAAGTACCCAGGGGGGGCCACTCAAGTATAATGCTGCAGGCATAGCGTGACCAAGAAAAGGGTGAATTAGGGTTGTTTTTTAGGACAAAAGGGTGTATCAGGTGACACCTTTTAGGGTTTCAAAAACAGGGTACTTTTTCAAACTCAAGTGTTAAAACGGTAACGGTAAATTCCCGATTTAGGGTGTGAATGGGTGAAAAAGGGTATGTTTTGGCTTCAGAAACAATCACCCTTTAGGGGGTGTTTTGAAGAATTGTTGTCACGCTATGCCTGCAACACTATACTTGAGTGGCCCCCCGGGACAAAGTACCATGTTGAATCTGCAGTTGCCATAAAGTGAGTCCCTGCAAACTACAACAATAACTAAAATGGCACACCTTTACAGATAATATGTGTAATTTTTATGGATTTGAGGTGACATTTTAGCCCATATTTTTTAATCTTCAGTAATATGGCCTTCTATGATATGTGGTAAGTGTATGTGCGGGTAAAATGTGTACATTGGTAATTTGACCCGTTTTTGAATGTTTAGTGGGTCAGCATTTTTGGAATATATGATTTTTATTGACTTTTTGAAGTTGTAAGCATTTGGCCGCCATCTTGGATATGCAATTGCAAGTCATATGACATTGTTTGATAAGTGGGGAAGATTAATTTATATGCTAAAAAATGACTAAATACACCATAAATTGTTCAACATATTAGGGATTTAGACAAATAGTTGGTGGTGTTTTTAGTATTTTGGCTGGCCGTCTTGAATATGTAGTTGAATTTCAAATAGCCCTATTTTGGTTAGTGGGGTGGGGTGATGGAAGTCAATTTAAAATTCCCAAAGTATATTTGAGGATATGAGTTTTATTGATATTTTAGCATTTTGGTCGCCACCTTGGATCTGCAAACAAAATCTATGTGGCCTTGTCTTATACGTAGTTGGGAATGATGAAATTCAGTTTATATGCTTAGACATGAAAATACCCAAACTGGTCAGCATATTAGGGACATGTGATTTTTGATAAGTTGTTGATGAATACATAATAAAGAATAGACAAGACAATGCATCGTTTGATCATTGGCATGCACAAGGATATTTTTTAATTCTCAATGAATTACAAGAAATAGTCTTACATAGAGAAGCACAAATCATGAATATCACAGGGTTATTAGCACTACGGTTTGTATATTAGGCAACTACAAAAAATGCGTTTTTAAGGGGGGGACAGCACGTTAACATTTATGCAAGTTTATTTTTGTACCATAACTTGATAAGCACAAAATTATACATTTCCAGAAAGGGATTTTCACAAGGAACATTCAGATGTTGCATCATTTTTATTTTTTAGGATTTCGATCAATTTTTTGAATTTCATGCCAAAAAATGACCAAAAATGGAAATATTTTTGGACCTTATTTGGCATGAAAATCAAAAAATTTGCCAAAATCCTAAAAAATAAAAATGACGCAACATCTGAGTGGGTGTTTTAAATTAAAATTCCCATTCAGAAGTATTTTTTTAATTGTTATTTTTAGCTTGTCTGGAAGCCCAAATGGCCAAAAAATGTGTTTTTTGTGATTTTCTCAAAAACTGATACTTAGTCAAAAAATCAACATCACCATGTTCCTTGTGAAAATCCCTTTCTGGAAATGTATACTTTTGTGCTTATCAAGAATTCCCATTCCGAAGTCATTTTTTAAAAATATGTTATTTTTAGCTGGTAAGCCCAAATGGTCAAAAAATGAGTTTTTTGTGATTTTTGGACAAAAATCAATATCACCATCATGTTCCTTGTGAAAATTCCTTTCTGGAAATGTATACTTTTATTTAACTTTATGCACTTTGTTAAAAAGTTATGGTACAAAATAAACTTGCAAAAACTTGAGTAACGTGCTGTCCCCCGTAAGTTCTTTCAATCTAAAATATAAAATAGAGAATAATTTTATTGGCAGCTGCAGTTTGATACTATTTATGTTACACGGTTACAGACATGTGATCAGTATTAAATATAACATGGCCATAAGAAAAAATATACCCTTTTCTCATTTATGTTTTTTTATGCATGATTGCCAGGTCTTCTGTTTTTTGCATTAATGTGTAGCATTATGGCAAAATAATTCATTGTATATTTAGTTTTAAGATACTCATGATGTCCTATCATCAAACCATGTATTTTTGCTTCAAACAAAATGAGCTTATAGGAATTTTTTGCTCTTATAAATAGCAAAATCAAATCTTCCTTCAGCTAACATAGCAAAAGAATCTGGTGGTCACAAAATCTCTTACAAATCACTATAAATGACATTAAAATAACTCTGTAATCATTTTGTCCATATTCGTATGTATGGTGTGTGAGAAAACATGTTTGTGGCTAAATTTCTATGCACACCTTGTTAAAAAGCTATTTTACAATTAAAAAACAATGCTCTTCCAACCATCTGCAAATCCTTGAATTTGGAGATTACAATGAATCCATCATTTGTTTGAAGGTTTGTGCCTACTATTAGGCAAGATTTCAATACCTCTATAGACCATTTCAAATCGGCATGTTTCCATCGCTGAATCTGTCTTGCATTTAATAGTAATAGTGCTAATTCGGACAATGAAAATATGCAAAGTGGTTAATTGTTTAATAATTTACAGTTAGCCACTGACTAATATTGGTCAATTACTCCCCTCTTAACAAAAGGTTACACCATTTTGCAGGCAAAGTAAAAACACAAAAGTCACCTAATTTCAAGTCCATATGAAACTTTAAAAAAAATACTATCATATGCAGATCTCTAATTCTGGTAATAAAAAACAATTTATCTAAAACGTAAGCAGGCAAGGATGTGAAACTGCTAAATAACACTTATTGACTCAGCTTGATATTGCAAGAAAAGAATATTCAATTTGTGAAGAATTGCTGCATTGCCAAATAAAAAAGAATACTGGATTCAGTGAACCTAAATGAACCTGCAAACATGCAAATCATTTTTCATGGCCACTTTATCTAAAGATCCTGAAACTGATCGTCAAGAAAGAGCTGAAAGCTGCCAAAGTTTGCACCCAAGAGTTAAAATTTGGCAGGTTTATCAAGTAAAAGGGCTCAAAGGTGTAATAAAAAGGGCTGAAATAAGCTGAAAAGTTTGGGTTTTCTTTCCCAGATATTACAAGCAAATAGTTTCAGTTATATCAAGAGCTTCAAGAGGGTTCAGTTGAAGGCCCATGAAATATGGTTGACCTACAAGTTCATATAACATATTACCATGTGTAACAGTTACAATGAGTATAGCCCTTAAGACTAAAAAAATGTTTCATTAATATTAGCATAAACAAAACAAACATATCAGTTCGGCGGAACTCACAATTTGGATACGTATCCAAATTCAGATACTCCGTATAACAATTCTGATACCCGAAATTCGGATTAAAAACAGCTGAAACGGGATATCAGCTGATATGAATATTCAGCTTCGCCGTGCACGAGACCGGTATGTATAAAAGTCAATAACATTATCATCATTTGTCATCTAAATTCTAACAAAGTATTGGCCAAATTATTTTGCCTTCTGTGATAAGAAGCTATCAGGACATGTTTCGAAGCTGTTCCGCTGGAATTGCACAGATGAAAATGACATTTCCACAGATACATTTATCATAAATGCAAGAAAGATGTTCTACATGTACTTGCCAGCTTGCGCCATCGATTTGTTTTCTGCGCCACGAGAGGAGTATCAGAATTCAGATACCCCTCCATATCCGAATTCGGATACGGGTATCACAATTTGGATACGAAATGTGCGTGGGTATCCGAATTGTGAGTTCCGCCAAACTGATATGGAGAAGCATTTTTTGAAATGGTTGACAATAGACAGAAAGACTAAACAGACTGATAGACATATCATGCTTCCATAAACTCAACACTCTTCTGATAGACTAAAAATTATGGATGGTAGGAAGGTAGGCCTCCTCTTAAATTTTCAGGGGGGAAAACACCGTATTTTATGCTGGTCTGGGTTTGTTTTGTCATTAGTTTTTCTAAAATCACTAAATTTGAGTGCTTTTTCCAACCCTGATTTTTTTTAATTTAGAGTCTGCTTAAGCCAATCTGAATTAAACAATTTTTTTAGGCCTCATGCGATCCTAGTACAAATTGCATGCAGTCAGCCATTATTAGGTCCAAATGCTAAACTATGCCGCTGGGTTTGTATGATTGCTATAAAATGCAACACAAATTTGTCATCATGATTTGTATTTGACAAATATTTACAGAATGTAATCCTGATTCTTATCTCTTATTAAGTTAACATGTTGAAAACCGTCTTTATACAATACATAAACGTCATCCAAAACTCTTTCAGAGCATTGTACACATGACTTAACTTACAGCTGAAAAACATCTGATACAAAAATAATTTATTCTTGGTACAACATGGTATGTGGTACTTTACATGACATTTCCAATGATTACATGATTACAACCCTAGAAAAATAATAAACAATCACAAATTCAACCATCTAAAAAGACTCTTGAAGTCTTCATTTTGAGGCTCAAGTTGTTCAATTTGTTCTAAAACAGACATGCAATATTATTGGCAAATTTCTAAATATTGAAACTGATTTAAATCTCAGGAATATGTTACAAAACTCAATCGTTCTCCAAAAAAATCTATAGCCACTTCATTGGCCATCTTTTTAATGAAATATCTAAGGGGCTAGGTCACACATCACTGTTTCGAGCCAAATTTATGCATAACATATATAATCCCACTATTGTTTTGTTTTATACATTGTTATTCATCATGTGTTTGTTAAAAGTGGGTTCAATTTGTTATCAATACGGTTGTGTCCATTTGGCACATGTGCGGTATGTGAAACTTTTGAGCCTTATATAAGTGTATGATATGCTCTGAAGCAGAGGTTCTCAACTTGTCCTTACCATGCACCATATAAAAGAGAAAATTGTTGGAAAAAAGCACCAAATGTGCCCGTTTCTTGTTGTATTTCTTATGCGGTTTATTTTTTGAGATAGAGCCAAAGGGCCAATCAGTACAAAGCAACAAAGCTGGTGCATGCACCACAAGCTGAGAAGCACTGGGTCGATCTAAAGTATGCTCCGAAATGCTAAATTGGTTTAGGCCCCCCCCCCCCTAAAAAAAAAAAAACTATCTCAGCTTCTTTAGGCCCAAAACCCTAAGCGCTACGCGGTTGGGGTGGTTTTTTTTGTCAAAAAGGCTATGCGCTACACGGAAATTTATTACGTTTTAAGGTCACTATTTTATTTTTGGGCCGCCAATTTATTTATTTTTAATCTCTCGATGTAAGAAAAAAATAAAAAGCAAAAAATCTCCTGAAAAACCTTTAAAAATAAATTCGGTAAAATTCAAATTTTTAACCCTATGCGCGCAGGAAGCCAAGACAGAATTCTTTTTTCTTTGGCTTCATAAAACAGAGCAAAACCCAAGATCAAATTAAAACCATATCATATGCCATGTTTGAAACAATACTAACAGTGTTGAGATATTAGATCTCATTACAATACATTTTGCTTTAATGTTCACTGATAGGCTCAAAACAAAGTCGGCTTCCAAACAAAATTTACGCTACCAAACATTTGGTCGTGACGTCACCAAATATTTGCCATCAAATTTAAAGTATGAACCGTTAACAAACATTTGGTGCAATGTATATGGCAATTCAATACATGTGCAATCTAGCGCAAAATTTTATTTGGTCTCAACTCGGTGTCGAAGTTATTTTATTTGGTGTCACTCGTCATTTTGACGTCACGACCAAATGTTTGGTAGCGAAAATTTTGTTTGGAGGCCGACTATGTTTTTCACCCATACTGTTAGACAAAATGTGGCTACAACTTTCTTTCAATCAATCCCATTGAAAGGACTGGAATACTTTACTATTGATAAACAATGCAAATCAAAATTGGAATTAGCAATCGTGGTGACCGCACAGGTGAAATCAGCCCAAAGTTTTGCAGATTGTACACAAAGTTGTGCTAAAAAAGTAAACCTGAATTGGTGTTCAAACCTGAATTGTATGGTGTGGATACATCATTGTACCTTAATGCCACAGTAGGTGTTGCAAGCAAAGAAACTCCTTCCCTGAATCACATTGAACCTGAATTTGTTGGAGCATAAGGAGGGTTTGCACGGCGTGATACGCACCGTGTACGGCTACGCGCACAGCTGGCTCTGCGGGTCAACAATTTTAAAAGCGTAGAATAGGAAAACAAAATCAGCAAAAAATCAAATCGGTAATTTTTGATGAATTTGTACCAGAATATTAAATTTCAACACAATGTGTATGAAAACATTCTTGCCGCCCAGTAGTCGCATGGAATTATGGTATAAATTGAATGAAACGTTACAGCATATTTTGGGGTTTTTTCATCTGACCGGGCTATGTAAGTGGGCCACCAAGAAGGCGACCGCGAGTATAAAATTGGTAGGATATGATAACATGTGCAAACCCTCTATTGGAAATTTAGGTGAATCCAGAGTTCCTTCAATTTTGATGATCTGGATCGCTCAAAATTTAGGGCACAGGATACCATGAGAAAAATTAAACCTCTTGTTTTAAATGTTGAGCAATGCAAATCAAGCCTCTCTGAATGCACCATTTAAGTCCCTCTTGTTTTAAACTCAAATTGATTGGAACTTGCCATTAACCCTAACCCTATCATAAAACCAAAAAATAACAAAGTTAGGCAAACCGCCTAAGTCCAATACATCATAGACCAGAGTCAGTTATGATCATGAAATCGCTGCCATGGCAGTGCATGCTCAGTGGCTTGATATATATGACCTGCTCCCACGAAACCCAGACAAAGTCCAGAAAAGTCATTTTTCTGATTTGCCCATATTAAAAATGCTGAAATTACAAGCATTTCAAATTATGTTTCACTTGTCAACATTGTTCATCCTTTTGCCCATTTAAATCAATATTCCCAAAGAAAATTCCTTCATTTGTGACATGTTCATTGGGATTAAAGTCCATTAGTGCTGTGGCGACTTTGTCCGGGTTTTGTGAGAAGTGGCGTAGGGGGTTTGGGTTCATTATGTCCCTGGAAGTCTTTAAAACTTGTCCATCAAATCCGTCATAACCTGGACTGGTATACAATTTTTTGTTTTTAAATGCTTAAAATTTCTTGGACAATTTTACTCTGGCACCTCTTGCTCCTTCGAAATGTTGCTTCTTCAGTGTTAAATATTTTGATGCGTCAAACCCTTATGAAGAGATGAATGTCCGAGTAAAATCATAGCTAAAGTCGGCATCACAATTCTTCAGACGATGTAAATAAACGTCTAGAGTACAGGGCCAAATGTTTACGCGATCGGTACCCTGCAATTGGTGGTCACGTGACTGATTTTGTCCGAGGAATTTTGGCAGAAATCCAAGTTGAGTTGTTCCACAAAATGCAGCACAATATCCCTGTGGTCTGGTAGAATGTACTTGGCTCACTATGGAAGCCATATGAAGCAGAATCTTGACGTTAAACAACATTACATGGAAGGGTTAGTTAGTGTCATTACCAAGATTTAGTTGTTTCTACATCTACTAAGTATGTTTATATCATATATATATGTATAGTTTTAAAAATGGCCAATACAATGACACAGGAAAAATACATTTGATATAGCAGGCTGGCCAATGCCTGCCTACCGGTCAGTCAGTTTTTCTGGCGTCTGGACATAATACTGGTCATCCCTTGTTGGCATGTCACACATATTTACATTCCTGCAGGAACAATATTGGGAGCAAAGCAACCATAAGAACCAATAGTCACTTTGGTTTTTAAAAACTAATCCCCTTTCTATCTTTATCTATACACGTTTTTGACATTCACATTAAACTAGGACATATAACATTTCAATTTATATTGGAGAAGTAAAGTAATCATCCAAAATTGACTTATTCCAGGTTGATTTCAATTATCTGTGTTTCTACCTTAGATTTAGAGAGGACATGCCAGACTGCATATATTACACAGTGAAAAGCTGGTGCGTCTATCGTGGTGGTCGCATGACCAGCGTCACATCAAACATTTCCAAGTGTGCAAACTAACTTGCCACATCTGGAAAATTTTGTGGCAAGCATGACAAGCTGATAAATCGATGACCTTGTTGTGACGGTCGTAAAAACATGTCTTTTTGAGTTGGTATTTTCCTCAACACGGACCATTACAGTAATATGCAAATGTGTCGTTCGCGACAGCTCAAAATTGCAAATTTGTGGTTGTCTGCTGCAGCTACTAACTCAGTTCAGCGGAACTGACAATTCGGATCCGAATTTAGATACTCCGTATCAAAATTCTGATACCCGTGTCTGAATTTGGATTAAAAACAGCTGAAACGGATATCAGCTGAAATTAATATTCAGCTTTGTAATTCAGCTTCGCCGTGCACCAT
Source organism: Ophiothrix spiculata (assembly GCA_000969725.1). NCBI lineage: Eukaryota > Metazoa > Echinodermata > Ophiuroidea > Amphilepidida > Ophiotrichidae > Ophiothrix > Ophiothrix spiculata. The sequence continues at coordinate 68,249 of JXSR01S004012.1, forward strand.
ACCGTATGTATAAAAGTCAATAACATTATCATCATTTGTCATCTAAATCCCAAGAAAGTTTTAGCCAAATTATTTTGCCTTCTGTGATAAGGAGCTATCAGGACGTTCCGCTGGAATTGCACAGATGGAAATGACATTTCCACAGATACATTTATCATAGATGCAAGAAAGATGTTCTACATGTACTTGCCAGCTTGCGCTATCGATTCGTTTCCTGCACCACGACAAGCATATCAGAATTCGGATACCCCTCCATATCCTAATTCTGATACGGGTATCACAATTTGGATACAAAATGTACGTGGGTATCCAAATTCAGATACGTATCCGAATTGTGAGTTCCGCCAAACTGAAATACAACTGCGACAACAACTTAATGGTGGCATCAGCCATTAAGCTTGACTTGGTTCTTGCAAACTTTGGGTGCAGAGCTTAGGTTGCAAAATGCATAAAATAATACTCAATGTGAGATGCACCTTTTGCATCACTAGCAAAATCCTCGGATTTGATCCAAAAGCTGGAATAAAAAATTGTAGCAAGTTCGGCATCACCTCTCTAATTCTTCTAAGGTTTCTGGTGAGTTATGTAGCACCAAATCCATGTATGTTCTAATCAAAATCCAGAAATTCTTTTTAACTTTATGTCAAAATAGCTGATAGCGCTGGACTACTTTTCTGAATTCAAATCTGTAATGATCGTTGTACACCGATAAATATAATTCCAATGGTAGATTCAATGCTTAAATGGCTCTGTAAAAAACTGGTACATGCCACGTTTGAGACAATTTTCTTGTTTTTTTGGATATGTACTTTTTCCATATTGTAAGTGCTATGATGCTCGCATGAATAACGCATCTAAATGCCAACTTGATGTAATTTTTGCTGCAATGCTTTACTGTCCTTATTCAGAAAGAGAGAGGCACATAGTATAAATTTGTTCAAGAGACATACATATCACATACAATGCGGAACACCATTTACAAAACTCCCAATTTTCTCAAAACCTTAACTCATTCAATTATGTGGTATAGTTTATCTCAGAGTACCTTTTCCCCCGTTCGCGGGTTTTTTCTTGACAACGCTTGTTGTTAAGCACTTCTGCGTACGGATGCACTTACTTACGCACGTATTTGCAGTGCATCACGTGATTTGTTGAATTTGATTGTTTACGCTCACGCTGTTGGCGCGCGCGTTAAGAGTGGCGTACACGGCACGATCTGAGAGGAAAAACAACTCTGAGAAAGAGTATACATGCCATTTTTATACAGAGCCATTCAAATACAGTGGAAATTTGTTAACAAAAAAATCACTGGGGATTATGATTTTAGTTTGTGTTATCAGGATTTTGTGTTATCCCACAGAATTCAGATAAAAAAATTCACACTAGGGACCAAACAACCATTTGGTGTTATCGGGGTGTTTTTGTTAACAGATTTTGTGTTAACGAGGTTCCACTGTATATCATTTCAATTTCTTAGCATATTTGACTCTTGGCACAAGGACACAAAATGAACTTACTAAAGGAGTAAACATAATTGACGGCAAGCTTTTATGCTCAATTGAATGTAGAGTAAAAGAAGAACATGTGTTTGATCTTATCAAGAGCAATTCTCTCAACCAATCAAGAAAGATCAGGCACCCTCCTTTTACAGGTGGGTCAAACACTTTATAATTCGCAAAACATTCCAATACAGGGCTAGAATTTAGACGTGAGTCTGAGAGTCTCACGCAAACAAAAGCTTGCGAGTCCAGTTAGACTCTCGTAATTTGTAAACTATTTCACACAAACTGAACTGAACGAAAGAGTCTAACGAATTCAAAATCCCCCTATCGGGGAGAGTTCAAATGAACTCACATAACCATACGCGAAATTCTAGCCCTGCTGATACAGTGGAGGATGATAACACCATGGAAACCGTCTTTACCACAAGCCTGTAAAGTGTCGAGAGCACCTCATAAAACACTTATATTAGCTTATAATAAATAACTGGTTTCGCCAAAATCAATTCTTCATTGCATGGCCAAATTCTCTACTTTACGAAACACAAACCAATGATTCATCATATATATCCCTCACAATCTGGTTGCTTGGCAACTCTGTTGTTATGGCAACTGAAACTTACTAATCTGTAGGAAGGGGCAGTGGATAAAAATATGAACATAATACATGACAAACGTAGACGAGCACTTTTGACACGATGGTCCAATCCAGATACCATCACTTGGTGACTATCCTATCTGTTCGGTACCATTTTATGCTTTAGTTTTATAGACATGTGCATCATAATGTCTAGATCACAGTGGCATCTCATATTGATGTCCATCCATCTATGACATGCTTGAACACAAGCCCGCCGGCGAGCCCATTTGCGTCAAGACACGATCCAACCACTGCAAAGGTCCATTGAGTGAGAGTTCAATCCAACAGGGTGTACTTGTCACTGTTTGTCGTCGATAGTCCGCACCCCAGCCTTTGACAAAACTCAGTCTGATTGTACACATCCTTGTGAGTTGATAGACAGCTTCAAATCCACGATTCACGGATTGCGACAGCATTGCTGCAAATTCTTGGTTGTTAAAAATCTTCAAATTACATCCTGTAAGAATGAAACGAAACAGAAAATTATTAGTAGGTTTTTCATTATCACAAGAGAGAATCATCAGCAAAACCGTTAAAGGAGCTTAGCCCAATTTTTCAATGTCAAGTAAAAGATGACCATTCAAATGATAAGTTTCAAATTTCAGCTCAATCTATCTAACCGTTTTGATTTAATGGGCAATTTTGTATTTCAGAACTGCCTATGTTACCCAAGCCCGTAGCCAGGATTTTTTCAAGGGGGGTGCGGATTTCCAAAAAAGTGGACCTTTTGGAGGAAAAATTGTCGTTTTGGTCGACCCTAAACTAATTTTTAGTATTTTTTTAGCAGGTTCCCAAGCATTTTGTGGAGTATTTTATTGAAAAACGCACTACATTTACTTGTTTTGGTGCTTTTAGGTGTTCTTTTGGTAGTCATTTAGGGAATTTTTGTGGACTTTTTTTGTACATTGTCAAATTTGGGGGGGGGGGTGCGATGCCCCAACCGCAGCCCCCATGGATACGGGCTTGCTGTTTGCACAGGTGAATAAGGACCCACTTCAAAACTCCAACTGGCAGCCAGCTGTTCAGGGTGGTTGCCAATGTTCACAACAACCTGCAAGGACAAAGGAATATATCAGGACCTTCCCATCATGCCTTGCTTCCAATGGGATATTTTGTACAGGAAGCGATACACAACATAGAGTATGGCTACTCATTATTATAAGTAGCTTACATCATTATATAATATAATATTAAGCTTTATTAGGGTTAGGGTAGGGGTATGTTAAGGGTCAGGGTTAGTGAGTTAGGGTCGGGTCCCTGGTTACTGAGTTAGGGTCGGTCTCCAGTCACTGATTTAGGGTCAGGTCCTCATCAGTGATTGGCTAAATAGGAAAATGTCACTCATCCCGGCAGCTGGCTCTGTGGTTAAGGCGTTCAACTTCTACAGCCCTATTCTGTACAAATGTTTGGATTTGCAATAATTAAATTATTATAATTTGTCTACAGGCATGAGACTACGCATCTACAAATTTGACATTGGTGCTAAAAGAGCAAAAATATGCCGACAGCTGACATTTAAGAAACTGGATTTTTGAACAGAAAACGACAAAGACATGAATTCAACTTTAACCATAACATTCTCATGCCTGTGTTTACCAAAAAAAACCTTCTGTAGTGATTTATGAGTTATCTTGCATAATTATAAATATTCCTTAGGAAACATGCCTAATGAGCCATCATGGCAACAGAAATGCATGTAAATCTATTTTTGTCTTTGGACTATCCCATTATTTGAGAGGGGGAAAGCATTAAAACTGATTTTAAATATGGCAGTCATAAATGAAAATAGTTTGTTTATTAATAATTATAATACCGGTGTTTATAATGCGCAATTCCAACATAAATGATCATTGTGCATAACAAGAAAATACACTCGCGGTCTAAAGTATTGTGACATGTTCATTGGGATTTAACTCCATAAGAGAATGCTTGGAAGCAAACGAAAAATGATCCTTCAACTTCTCTCGGCGCAGTCAAGCGTGACCAGGATATTTATTCGCCTGCTTGTCACTCTATTACATATAATCACTCAATTCCATATGATCACTCAACTTGATCGGTGAAGTGACCTTGACCCGGGCGTTGTCAGATCAAATTTGACCTAAAAATCATGTTTTTATACCCATTTGTGTTGTTGCCCCCTACCCTACGCGAGAGGGTTGATCCCATTCGGAGCTCAATTTTACACTTAACTAGATTACCTATCAGATCTGATCAAAAACAACTTAAGTTTCCAGATAGTTTCCTTATAAACGCCTTGTGAGATATGGCTTAAAAAAGTGTTTGTGCGGAAATACTTTAGACCGCGAGTCTATACGTAAAAACAGAAAATCCTAACAAAAATACAGAAAGTACAATAATACATTAAAACATGTAAGTCTTCTAGCCCTATATAAAACTTGAAACTAAAGTAGCATTTAATCTTATTGTTGATGGAATCTAATTTTATAAAGTCGGTCCATAGACACCAAATTGTGTCCAGCAGGTTTGTTAGTTTTTGAAATGACAAATCGTGAAAGATGTAAATGTTATCTCTTACTGATAATTACAGTAAAATTGGTTTTCCTAGAAGAAATGAGGTTCATGGACAAGAATTCAGAAAAATTATTCTAGACATCAACTTCAAAACTCAGCCAAATTCTAGCCAGTTGCCATAGTCCAGAAAAATACCACCACCAACCAGAATCAGTAGTTCCAAGCAATTAACCGCCTTCTTAATGCTTCCTTACCCACTCCATTTGCCTGCATGCAAACCCCGGGGTACGTATGCTCGTCAGAGCACCTCAAAATCGGACCCTAAATGTCGAAATCATGTACAGCAAATTCCAACCCTTAATGTCATAAAATATTCAAATACACTCAAATTGACCCCTAAATGTCGTAATGAACATTTGACCCATCAATAGCTTAACGCACCGAAATGGACCATCAACGGTATAAGGCACTATTTTCTACCATAAAAACATGAATATAGAACATTAGAAGCCTTTTCTGTAGTATTCCTTGGAATTTTAGAATAGCTGACGAAAAGGTTACCCCAAATTTGAAGATTTCGTAAAAAGGGGACCCTTAATGTCGAAAGTTGCCCTGAAAGGGTACCCCTTTTTCTAAAAGACGTCGACGACGCCAATTGGCCAAAATCTGACCCTTTTTCTGACGAGCATGCGTATCACTTTTTTCTTCGAGTGACCCCTCAGGCTGCAAACAAAAGACTACTTACTAGCTGTATTTTCTAGTGCATTGATTTGATTATCCCCCTGGCCCGAGCATTTTGAAGTTTACAGAACTGTAAGTACTTTTTATATCATAGCACTGACAGTTGCTATTCTATGTGCAGCGCTTGATTCAACCTACCTGGTGGGATTTTGCACACTGTCGCTGGGTGCCATCCATATCTTTGGTTACAATTGGGACTCTGTACAAATATACTACTATCACTGAGGCACTCAGCAAACACTTCACCACCTATGTAGTATAACCTTACACCTTTACCTGAAATAGAGCAAATATCACATAATGGGAATTTAATCAATTACGCATATATACACAACCCTATCGTCATAGTCTGTTCAAAACTAAACCAATGGTCAAGCACCTCACTATATATTCCGTTCGGTAAGGGGCCGTTCACAAACACTTGTAGTGGGGCCTGATGAAAAAAAAATATTGCGAAAAAAATTTCGGGTCCCCCTTTTCGACCTCAAAAAAATTGAAGGGGCCCCTTTTTTTGCGACGAAAATTAGAAAAGCATGTCAACCCAATTTTTACCGGAAAATTTGTGGTAATTTTTTTCAAGGCCCCCCCCCCCTTTACGAGGGTGAAAAATTTAGAGGGCCCCCCCTCCCTTTTTGCATCAGGCACCTAACAAGTGTTTGTGAATGGTCCCTTATCATGTTCTGAACAACTGCAACAAGCCATTTTTTTTTAATTAAAAGTAAAGGCAAAACATGCAGAGAAAAGCGAGTTCTTTCACATGCAGACCGACTGGGCCACTAGTGAAATCCCTGCAATCGGAAAAGTTCAGTCTTCAAATAAAAAATGTCATAGTATTTACATGCAACTATCTTAAAGGGACTAGCCTAGATTCCACTTTCAATTAAAAACTTATGGAAATGCCCTAAATAAAGCTTAAAAGTGTAGTAAAATCCAAAAAGGTCCAAAATTTACACAGAAATGGCTAAAATTGACAGCATTACTTTGCAATATCATTTTGTAACGGTGTGGGACTATCCTGTGTTTTCTAAATCCTAAATTTGTACCTCAGATGGATTTACCAGGTAAAAGTTCAAACAAAGCTCCAGGAGATAATTTAATACTTATTAAAATAGAATTTCATCAAAATAATTTATTTACCCATCACAGTGTAGAAACAAGATCTTTTTAAGATTTGAAACTAGGAACACTTTTTTCACACCATTTTTTTGCCACCGGCAGCAAAAATTAAAGTAAAGAATTACAATTTTCTCCAATATTCCTCAAAATCATGGAAAACTACTGGTAGGTTATATTAATATAAACATGGTCTATTGATTCATGTAAAAAATATGTAGGTAAAAAAGTTGTGGGAGGAATCTAGGCCAGTCCCTTAAAAAGTAGGTATTCATACTTTTTTCCATATTTGAATGAAGGGTCACCACCCATAATGTAAAGTTACATTCGTATAACTTGAACCAATTAATGTTACAGGCACAATTGTGTCTGAGAGCAACAAAAAACATTACTCGACTGTATTTCAAGAAGATAAGTAACTTTTCATTTTTGCTCTCAGGATTTATTTGTATGTTTTGCTTTATATTATAGTTTCATGTAGATTATTTGCTGCCTTTTCTTGTTTTGCTTGTTTTTGTTTGCCTGATGAAAAGGGGTATATCCCCTTGAAACGTCGTGCCGTTCTATATGTATATCTGAATTTTTGGCGAGTCTTTATTTTGTTCCTGTTTTTACTTGTTGTATTTACTTTAGGCATATATACACACTTTCTATGATTTAGGCCTATATATTGTGTTATTTTTTCATCACATCAAGTTGGCTTACTTTGTTTTAACCTCCAACCTATAGGATATTTATTTTTGTTAAATATTCCAGTAATTCAGCACTATTTTGACCATGTCTCTCCAACGAAACATAATATGGGCGTGAACATTTACAAGGCTATTAGAAATATATTTTAGTTTGGGCTATTAATAATAATAATCATTATTAATAAGTAAATGAACTTGATGACTTTTTGTTGTGTCTGAATTTTGAAAAGTTTATCAATAATGCTATATGGTCACACATTAGTTTCAACCAAGTGACTCTTCAATAGAGTCACAAGAAAGTCAATTGAGATCGTACAGTCATGCGTTGTAAAAGTTTTTTCTTCAATTTTTAGTAAACTAAGTTAACATGCATTCTCCAAACATTCACTGAAATGATCCACAATGGCTATGGAATAATGTTGTGAGTATTTTAAAATGCTAGAGTAATTTTTAACAAAATTTTGGCAACTTTTTTGTCAGACCATCACATGGCAGCCGCCATCTTGGATTTTGACACATTTTTATCAAAATAATACATTTAAACTCAACTGAAGCTAGTAATAGGCCTGGTATATGTTGTTTAATACTAATAAGAATATTCTGGCATACTTGTGGTAAATTTATATGCACTCTGAAAGAAGATATTGACTTGTGAAATTCGTCTGTAGAGAAGGTCAATGGGGTTGAGCGTATCCTTACCTTAGTAAGGGTACGTGTCGGATCTAGTCACACATAGGAAGAGTAGTCAGCTGAGCTGGGATGCCACTTTATGAGGGCTGGGATGTGTTAAACATACTTTACTCACTCACTTCAATAAAATTGTCTTTAAAAAGAAAAACTGCACAATATTTTGACAGGGTTAGGTTTTGTCTGCTGTGACGTGACAGCTTAACTGACTACTCTTTCTATATGTGACCATACCATTATAGGGATTTAATCATGCTACAGAGTGGTTCATTAACCCTAACCACACTGAATCTCACAATATCCCATTACACAAAGTAAATTGGACCGGGAAGCGGTAGGTCCCGGGTTCGAATCCAGGTGAAAACCTGTGATTTTTGACTTGCAAATTTCTGAGGAGGTAGTTTTTAAACGAAGAAGTGTTAGGGTTAGTAATGCCTACATATGGGTCTATACTAACCCTAACCCCACTGGATCTCACAATATCCCATTCCACAAAATTAAGAAAATCGTGTAAGTCCAAATACGTCATAGAATAGAGTTAGCTATGATCACGAAATCATGGCAGCGCCTGCTTAGTGGCTTGACATAGTGATAATTGGACCGGTAAGCGGTAGGTCCTGGGTTTGAATCCAGGTGAAAACCTGCTATTTTTGACTTGCAGATTTCTGAGGAGAAGTGGTCAAAAGTGTTAGGGAATATCAGCAATGATTAGATCATCCCATAAGCGTGGCTTTAGCTGCCTTAACAATTTTTAAATGTACCAGATGCAAAGTTGTTGATTTGTGATAAACCACTCAGTAACATGTTTAAATCCCTTTTAACAATTAAAATCTTCCTAAAAGTATTAATATTATTCAAAGAGAACATTTACTGTAAACGCCAATATTTTCGCGCTCAGTAATTTTCGCGCAAGGCTAATTATGAGCTACTTTAATTCATTTTGCGCGCTTTAATTTTCACCCTTGTAATTTGTTTAACATGCTGCGGTATATACATACCACTTTTCGCGCTACATTTATTGTCGCGCTAGGTGAATTGAGCGCAAAAATTAATGTAGCCCGAAATATACCACTTATACAGTATGTTTCCACTTTGCAAGAAATCAATATGTGACCCGACATATCGAAAGGTACTTTAAGTGTCCCAAAATGAAAATTGATTTTTTTGGTCTCATATGAAAGAGTATATTTTAAGCTTTAAAATGACACCTTGCTTTTGGTTATTTGATGTTCGATTGCCAAGTTACATCCAAATTGGTAAAAGGAATCGGGCTGATTCAAAAAAATATAGTTCTGAGAAAATCGAGTTTAAAGTTTCTGTACTGGTTAAACTTGAATGGAGAAAGGATTTTTATCTAGGTTTTGAAAACATTTGTCTTATGTTTTAGAAGTTGGAACCTGATTAATATGATAGAATTAACTTCAAAGGTAACATTTCTGATAAAATTAGAAATTTGACCTTGAACGTGATTTTTGACTATGCTTGGCTTCAATGGCCCATATCTCTAAATTTTCTTTGCCGACCTTAAGGTACCTTTTGATATGACGGGTCACATATACTTACCAATATGTCTCCTTGTCATTTCAATGGTGGAATCCCTATTAACATTGGAGAGAAGACCCAAACAAAACCTTTCTGAGCTGGAAGGATCGGTGAAGCCATCAATTGTAAGAGATGGTTGGGAAGCATGGAAAGGCTCTCCCACTCGTTGGTTCATTTCATAGTAAGCTATGGAACACCAAAAAGGCGGCTCACAATATGATACTGGCTGCAAGTCTGGAAGAGATCAAGAAAAAAACTCTAAATCAATCCAAGTGTGATATTTATATCTCCAACATGGTCCTATATATGATAAATTATTATTATTGAAACATGCACAAATCTTTATTCTTCCCCTTGTAGGGGCCAAGACTCAAGAAACTCAAGTCCCAGAGGGTGTTTTAAGCACTTCCCATCATTCAATTCAAAGTGCTATTTCCACAGCTTATAAACAGCATACTGAGTGAACCAACTGCATAGACTTATATGATAAAACTACTGATGGAAAACTTGCTATAGAAAATTTATTATTTTGTCCAAGTGTGAATGAAAAGGACCTTCAGAAAGAGGATAATCACAGCTTAATATCAATGCAAACAAATATGACATGGACAGAGTTTTTCATTCCCAAAATACAGTTTGAAATAGAGTAAATTCAAACTGTTTACCATTTATGCAGTAGTGGAGTGACCTTGGTTCACATTCTATTGGGTCTTACTGAGTGTTGCTGTGTGTTATGGGAAGAGCTTAATTCACCCTCTGCTAGGATTTGGACCTGTCCTGGGACCTCTTGTTTATTAATCGGCCACTCTGCCACCATTTATCACATTGTCGAAGACTGATTGAAAAAGACCTTCAGAAATGGGATAATCGCAGCTTGATGTCAATGTAAACAAATACCACTTCAACAATTATCTGCATTCCCAAAATACAGTTTGAAATAAAGAACCTTTACCACACCAATGAATGTAGCAGTAGAGTGACCTTGGTGAACATTCCATTGGGTTATTCATATTTTCTGAAACGTTGCTGTATGTTATGGGAAGAGCTTTAATCACCCTTTAGATTAAATCTAGCGCTTTGATGCCAGCTAGTCTTGATAGCTCAGTTGGCAGAATGTGAGGTCCCGGGTTCAAATCCTGGTCAGGGCTTTGGTTTATTTCACCCAAGTCTTGGCCCTCGCAAGGGAAAAATAAAGATTTGTGCATGGTCCTGTCCTGCCCTATATATCTAACTACTACCAGAAAACTTCTATTAAGTGTTAGAATTTAATTTAAAATGTAGGGAAATATCAACTGGTGAACATGCATCTACCATTTGATTCAGCATCAGCAGTATGTTCATTTGATTTCCTGACCAAATCCAAAGTAAAAACTTGCTTTGAACTGTGGATTTTTCCCACCACTCTATTTATTATCAAAACCGGCATCTTTGGGCTGCAAGACATTGGTTTTATTGTTGTATCTATATGTGTTTATCCATCAAGAAAGAAGAAACAAGTCGTGTTTCCTGTGACCCGCGCATATTCCTTTTTAACGGTCTTAAATCACGCGTAGCTTTCTTTTCTCTTATAATTGTATAAAAAAGAAGTATTGACACAAATGACATATCCCGATAGTGGAACAAAAATATTCCCCCCCCCCCCCAAAAAAAAAGCTTACTGGTATCATCAGACTACTCTGAAAACAAATGAACTTCAGTTCAGATCCCAATAACTTCTGAACTAGACTATAATTTTGCTAATATTCAACGTACGGATTAGGAAAAGTGACACATTGAGCAATCAGGAATTTCAAGAATTGTAAAAACAAAAATAAAAACTCGCTTTCCGCATAGCAATTTACGGACCTGCTTCAGGAAACAGACTTGTTTCTTTTTTTTTTTGTTTAAGTTGTATACTGATAAAATCTGTGATTTTTTGCAGATTTGAAATGTTCATGTCTTTATTAAAGGTAAGTTGGACAAACTTTTACAATTTAATTTGTGGATAATTTACACTTCAGATATTAGAAAGTAACAGTCAGTTAGGCCAAACAAAATAAATTGTTATTTTGCCCTCAGCGACCGACCCTATTCAAAAATTTAAAAAAAAAAATTAGGGTCAGGAAAGCACCCAATTTTGCTCAAATTGGGTGGTTTTTGAGAAAATATTTTAAAAATAGTGGAAAATGCACCCAAATTTCATAATTTGGGTGCTTTTTTAAAAAAATATTTTCCGACCGACCGACTCATTTTTTCAGAAATCCAACTTGAGGGCAACACAACAATTTATTTTTTTGGCCTTACTAGATATTGGGAAAACTTAAAAACAGTATCTGAATATTTTGATATAAAGGTTTGAATTTGACAATGACACTTTAAATGCTATTATTACCGCTAATACTTCAAATGGCAAAAATCTCAAAATGCTTGGGGAAAAGTATGGGGATGATGTTGAATTTGTCCAATGCTCCTTTAAACTCCTATTGTTGTTTCAAATAATTCTCGTACACAAAAATTTTGAGCCTTGCGTAACACAATTGCGTGTGCATTTTACAATTGTGTGTGCATTTTACGCGAGTACACAATGCTTTTCAGGCATGCACAATGTCGAAGCACTGTGGATTACTGATTGAAAACGGTGTTGCGTACTTCCCGGTGTCCTGTTTTTGGCACAACTTGTGGATACGCGGTGGCTGCGTTCGGAAATCATGTTCATGTCCAAAATTTATTTGAAACAATAATAGCAAAATATCAGCTTTAACGCCAACTAACATTTTCTAGATGTAGCTGTATTGGAAATGCACATAAAATGAAAAAAATTACTAAGGTTTTCATGGTTTTAGTTATTCTCACATGCGACAAGACGCCGACTTTACTGTAGCCATGTAGGTTTGTGGTGAATACTCACATTTTACCAAGGAATTTGTATAGGGGAACCAGTTTTCTCCGCCATCTTGTGTCTCTCATGGAGCAGAGATATCGTACCTCCGGATGTATTCGGAGTTTGGCCCGATATCCAAGCAGATCGTGAAATCTTCACTTGACGCATATGTAGCGTGTGCATTTCGTTTCACGCACACACCGTGTCTATGTTTCAAGTAGCGTGTATTGTGACTTGCTCTGATCAAAGTTCGCCAATTTTCCCGCTAATCCGTTGCGAATACTCTCGAAGTGAGGCACACGGAGCCGTAAAATGCCGGAGGTACAATAACTCAACCTCCATGAGCGACAATCCAAGATGGCTGCCGTCCAATAGGATTTACACAGTGGTGGAATCAAAATGGCGGAGAGTATCGGTTCCCCTTTATAAATTCCTTGCATTTTACATACTTACCTAAAGTATCACTTGGACTCGGGGAGACTGCTGCACCTAGAAGAACACAAAGAATCCAATAAACATTAAAATGAAGACAAACATAACCATTGTTTTTGAGTTACAGGGTTAATAAAAATTCCTTTAAAAAGAAATTGTTCAAGCAATCATGATTGAATCTTTTGATTGTGATTTCCACAAACAATCAATCATAGCATGCAAGCCCCATTATACTACATAAGACCAACGGTTGTGGATAATAGTACCAAATTCCGAAAGTTAAGAAAAATGGGAAAAGTCGGCCCTTTTCCAAAGT
>JXSR01S004014.1:38454-53914 GCA_000969725.1 Ophiothrix spiculata
AAATATGGTGTACATGCAACATTCCGTTCTTTAGTTCCGTTCGTTCTAGTGTTTAGCCAATCAGAGGCCTTACGCCGTTACCATGGCAACCAGTTCAAAATTATACATATTTTTTTGAAAGGGCTCGACCCAAGCTTCAAGGTGATATACAACACTACCGGTTAAGTCATTAGTAACATTGTGAAAATCGGGTTACAAAGTTGGTCAAAAGTAAGGTAGACTCCCCCCTTAAGCATAAAGGATCTCTAGCCTTCCCCACAGTCAAGACTTATGCATAGGTATATTGTCTTGTATCATACCAACTGGAAGTGTTTGGCTGTATTCATCTATGGTAGACAAGGCTGTTGCAGAGTTCACTAAAAATAGCCGAATTAATTTTCATGGTACAATTGAGGTGTATCGTGTGTAAAAAAAGGCCACGGTGAAACTCCAGAATTAATCATTTCACTCTTAAGGAAGCTAAGAATATCTACATTTACCGTGGTGCTTTTTAAAATTGTAATAAATTAATTGCATTATTCGACATTGGAATTGTTGATTGAGCAAAGACTAGACCATGAGCTAACTATGTATATCCCATTGTCTTGGACCATTGGTTATTATTGATAATAACTCCCGCGCTATTCAAACCGTACAAATCTCAAGTGCTGCTGAGACATACATAGATTCAAAAGGATTTTACCGGTGTAATGAGACTGAGTGTCCCCCCATAACCAGGCGTCCGGGTCTAATTGAACTACACGGAATAAGTCGCGCAATCGATGATTTATTGATCGCACATGTACCGGTACGTTATACACAATTTAATAGTGGCTAGGACGTTTCAGTCACACGGACGCTGTATTTCATTACACCGGCTCTATAGAAATTCTACTCAATGCTAATCAAGGTTAATCGTGTTGACCATCCATGTGCTCTATTATCTATGGGCCGACTGTGGAGAAGTACACCTCGCTAATTGGTTGAACGGTCGCTGTGCAGCAGCCCGTAAATAGGCGTTGATTAGTCAGAATGACCTTAGCGGGTAGATACACTGGCGTTGTTTGTCAATTAAACCTGCTAAAGATCTCCAACTTGGTTTAGCAATGTAAAGGTCGCGGTGTAGCGTGCAGTGGGCGATAACTGCAATATGAGTAGATATCTATACATATTTCTAACGGATTAAGCATTTCTGCAAATTATTTACTGCCATGAACTTATTTTGTGAAACAAAATTATAAAGAGACATCTTTATTTAAATAAAGACAGGTTGTATCTCCATTTAAAAGGTATGTAACATTTTCTATTTAATCAATACCAAGTATTTCGTATCATCATTAAGATCTTTCTTCATGGAATGAGCAGTCAAACAGAGCTTTCAACGTTGGATTTTGGCAATTTTGAAAGTAACATTATATTTTAAGGTAGAAAATATAAATAAAAATCTTTCGCAGACAGAGTTATAGATCCATGTCTTTATTGGAATTAAAAGGCAACAAATCAAATCCGTGGAGAGTTTAAATAACAGAATCATCCTGTTCTTGAAAACAAAATGACCAAATGCTCTCATTCTTTTTGCAAATTAAAGACAAAGAAATATACTACCAATTCAGATAATTTTAAGTTTCAAAATGGAACGAGAAGTATTTTTATATTTATTTATTCTAAGTACTAATCATTTTGATACACCCTGTATGTTATACAAGGTTTAATATTCTTTATCACTTATCTTTATACTTGATATAAAACAAAATGACGAATCGGCTAGCGAAACATATAGGGCTAATATTCGACAAATGGGATCAAGCGAATTTGTTTAACGTCAAACTACCCATTTTCTTTTATCTAGACCCTACTCTAAGTGATTCTCTAGACATTCGTGGGTTTTAAACAGGTTGCTTATTTATATACTGGCCTAAATACCCAGATAGCTCGTTTCCATATTAAGCTCCCTATTACATCGATGTATCCTTAAAGGATGTCCTACGCAGGTTTTTTCAATGGATCAATGACAAGTAAACAAAGTAGACAGCTGATTGTGCTTACTACACTGTTACACTGTTGGGCAATTGTTTAGCGTTGGGTAAACTATGAACAACCCATTTGTTGGGTAAATATTATTAACCAACTGTTGGTGAAATTTTACCCAATATTTGGGTAATTAGCAAAAACTTTACCCAACAGTTAGGTAATTAGCCAACATTGTACGCAACGTTGGTAATTATTTACCCAGAAGTTGGGTTGTTCATAGTTGAACCAACGTTGGGTAAATTATTTGCCCAACGTTCTAACAGTGTAAAGGCGCGCGTTTCCAACATATGGGCTTGCGGAACTGATTTTGGGATTTTGTGCATATTTTGACATTTGAAGCGTTGTGACAAGCCTCTTATTTAATCGGAGATTATCTTAAACAGTTAAATACAAAAATATCTTCCATTTCAAAAACAAGTCCTACGCTTAAAAATAGTTGGAATGAAATATTCAGTATACAATAAATCTTACCAAAAGACTTTTCGCCTATCTAATGAATGCTTTATGTGTCTTTCAGTCAACATGAATAGCCTAGCTTAATAATTCACCAGTTAATTTCCTTGTCAAATAAAACTCAACTGTTAACTGACACTTATATATATCATATGGCAAAGATTGTAAGGGAGAAGTTTATTTTACAAAGACAGAATATAGCCTACACTCTTAGAAAGCCAGGATCAAATATGAGACAAAAAGGATCAATTTTGATTCTTTTTAGGTGTCAAATATGAGCTTACCCTTTCCGGATCAAAGTGATCCGATAAACAGGATCAAAGTTTGATCCAAAATGGGATCAAATATTTTTGTTAAATAATATTGAAACAGATCAAAATAATGATCCTTAATTGGATGTAAATGTTGCTTGCGATCCTACTTTAGATCAAACTGAATCAAATGTTCCTTCTCCAGGATCAAATATTTCTGTCAAAATGATGCTGAAACGGATTAAATGTCTCAAATTGTGGACTTGCCATAGATCGAGGTGTAGTTTCATGGACTATAATATAGTGTATATATTTTCTGTGGTGTTTAATCTTTACGTTGGCATTATGATATCCTATCAACATTTTGAACCAATATTTGACCAATTTATGTTGCCAATGTATGCCAATAACAAAATGCCCATAGAATGCCAAGATTAGGCCAATATTGCTTAGTGAGATAATGCCAATGCCAAGATTGGCGATCGAAAACCGATATTGGTGTTAGCTGGGATATATGATCCGGAAATCGGATCAAATTTGATCAAGGTAAACTTGATCCGTTTGTTGATATCTATCTGGAAACGGATCAAAACGATCCAACAATTGATCAAAAATGATCCTTAAAGGATCAAAATAAAGTGATCCGGAAAACTATTTATATATTTGATCCTGGCGTTCTAAGAGTGTAGTCTCTTTGGTATGCTCTACACTATTAAGTAGCTCACACACATATCAAAGTGAAGATGTCTCTTTTTCTCAAAGGTTTCTCATCAGGCTCTCTGTCCATTTCTATTCCTCGGGTCCTGGGATACTCAACTTTGGTTTTGATGAGTCTGTGTGGCTTATAACTCTGCCAATGTTGACAATTTTAACAGTGACTTTGTTCAACTGTACACGTTTTGTCAAATTTTAAAAACGGGACCCATTTAAGGCTTTGGGCGCCAAGAACGTCAAACATGCAAATACCTCCTGTGATTTCTTTTGACCATTTCGGATGAATGACAAAACATGTCATGCGTCTTACAGACGGTACACTCACCCGACAGTGAAATTAACTTGATATGTCTTTGTAAACCCGACCAGACACATTACTTTGTTGGTGCCCTCTTTTAAAAGCTCTTGTCTACTTGCTGCCAGACAGGTTACCTACTTTATTGACATACAGTTCAAGTCACGAGTGACCAGGTGTTCTCTGGCGTCTGCTACAAAAGAATTGGATGGGGACGAAACATTTCAAACACCCTTCGGTCATATTGACTTTGATATTCCTAATAAAGTTTTATTTTAAATTATGCATTATTCTGCACCAGTTTTCAAAACGTTATTATTTTTTTCATATATATCATAAAGATTCCTTTGCAGAAAATTTTAGATATTTCTTTAATACATTTGAAATACATATGTATACCCATTATAGCTTTGACTATAATAGTGGTTTTTATTATTCCAGCTGAGGTTCTGTGCTATTAACAGCTTTTAAACACAATTCACTTCCTGCTTGTGCCTTTCTGTTTTCACGCAGCAGATTTCTCCCAATAGGCCTCAAAACTCTCAAAGCATCTCAAGCACCATAAACGTATTGAGACTGTAAACAATCCAACCACTTGTTTCCGTATTGTCTTTTATCTCGGCCTCTCGCACTGACCAGCTAAACACGTTATGGTATATTACATCAGCTAGCAAGCCTTTGTATTTAATTTCGCAGTTGAAACTTGAAAACCCGAAAGCATGAAGTGCGTGTAACATTGTAGTTCACAAAATAAAAATAAGACTTTATATATATACACACACACATATCATTTCATGTTGACTAATATCTAGCAGTACCAAACACTAGTAAACAAAATAAGTAAACACTGTAAGGTTTGCATCTTTTACAAACTAACTATTGGATGGGGCCGAAACATTTCAAAACGTACTTTGGTCATACTTACTTCAATATTCCTAATAATTTAAAACGTGTTTTTTTTTCATTTATCCATTATTTTGCACCAGTTTTAAAAACGTTATTTTTTTTTTCATATTACTATGTCATTAAGTTTCCTTAGCAGAAAATATCAGTTGATACTTTAATACATTTGAACAACCAATGTATAACATACAAGTATACCCATGGCTTTAAATATAGTGGGTTTTTTTGCTTTTCAGGCTGAGGGTCTATCAACAACTTTTACAACAACATTTAATTCCTGCTTGTGCCTTTCTGTTTTCAAGCAGTAGATTTCTCCCAATGGACCTCCAAACTCTCAAAGCATGTCAAGCACCATAAACATATTGAGACTGTAAACAATCAAACCACTTGTTTCCGTATCGTCTTTTATCTAGGCCTCTCGCAATGACCAGCTAAACAAGCCTTTGTACTTAATTTCGCAGTTTAAACTTAAAAACCCGAAAGCATAAAGTGCATGTAACATTGTAGTTCACAAAATAAACAATAAATACAACTTTATATATACAAACAAATATCATTTCATGTTGACTAATATATAATACACTAGTATACAAAATAAGTAAACACTGTAAGGTTTGCATCTTTTACAAACTAATTATTGAATGGGGGCCGAAACATTTCAAAACGTCCTTATTCCTAATGATTTAAAAAGTGGTGTTTTTTTTCATGTATCCATTATTTTGCACCAGTTTTAAAAACGTTATTATTTTTTTGTTTCCTTATCAGAAAATATCGGTTGATACTTTAACACATTTGACCAACATATGTATTATACCCATGGCTTTAAACATAGTTGGTTTTTTTCTGTTCAAGCTGAGGGTCTGTACTATTAAAAACTTTTACAACAAAATTCACTTCCTGCTTGTGCCTTTCTGTTTCACGCACTAGATTTCTGCAAATGGGCCTCCAAGATCTTAAAGCATATCAAGCACCATAAACGTATTGAGACTGTAAACAATTTCAAACACTTGTTTCCGTATCGCCTTTTATATACGCCTCTCGCACTGACCAGCTAAACAAGTCGTAGTATTTTACATCAGCCAGAAAGCCTTTGTATTTAATTTCGCAGTTGAAAACCCGGGCTCGAAAGCATGAAGTGCATGTAACATTGTAGTCCATAAAAAAACAAGACTTTATATTTACACCATGTAACTTTGAAATACTGACGTGGCATGATGTACACTCTTAGAAGGCCGGGATCAAATTTTTGATCCTTTTTCGGGATCATTTTATTTTGATCCTTTAAGGATCACTTTTGATCCTTTAAGGATCACTTTTGATCCTTTTGCGGATCAATATATACAAATGGATCAAATTCACCAGGATCATTTTTGATCCTTTTTTAGGATCATTTTATTTTGATCCTTTTTGATTACAATATCAAAGTGTTGATCCGTATTTCTGGATTACTTTGATACGGAAAGGATGAGCTCACATTTTGATACCGCGGTTGGATCCAACGTGATATTTTTTTTCATATTTGAGTACAACCCATAACCGCTGCATAGCGGGGAATGTATACAATGGTGTAACATGTATAAATACGTTGATTTCAACACACAGTCCCGTGGTCGAGTGGTTAGAGCGCTGGTCTTGTAATTACCAGCAGGTATAAGTGCGGCATGGGTTCAAACCCTGCTAGGGTAACTTCAGCGTGATGTTTTTATGCAGATCTTTTTATAAGAAATATTTGATCCTTTTTACGGATCAAAAATTGTGATCCTTTTTTTGGGATCATTTTGATCCTTAAAGGATAAGCTCATATTTGATACCTAAATTGATCCTTTTTGTCTCATATTTGATACTTTCTTTCTAAGAGTGTATAATATCATTTTCCATTAAAGAATACGCTTAGGTATATTACATTTTGAGTTCATATTGTTTGAAACTACGTTAACTGAGGCTCTGTACTATTCACAACTTTTACAACAAAATTCAGTTTCTGCTTGTGCCTTTCTGTTTTCACGCACTAGATTTCTCCCAACGGGCCTCCAAGCTCTCAAAGCAACTCAAGCACCATAAACGTATTGAGACTGTAAACAATCCCAACCACTTGTTTCCATATCGTTTTTTTATCTAGGCCTCTCGCCCTGACCAGCTAAACACGTCATGGTATTTTACATCAGCTAGCAAGCCCTGTATGTAATTTGGCAGTTGAAAACCCGGCCACGAAAGCCTGAAGTACATGTCACATTGTAGTTCACAAAATAAAAATGAGACTTTATATTTACACAAAAATACACAAATAATAATCATTTCATGTTAACTAATATCTAGCAGTATCAAATACTAGTATACAAAATAATAAACCATAAACATGTTTTCTTTTAAATCATACCACGTAACTACCATGTAACCTTGAAATACTGACATGGCATGATGTATAATATCATTTTCCATTAAAGAATAAGCTTACATCAATTTGGTATATGTATATTACATTATTTTTTGAGTTCATATTATTTGAGACTACGTTAGTTCTTTCAAGCAGAGGACAAACCTTCTGATGTTAAGTACGCGATGCGTACTGATCCCGTTTATCCTAGACAGGCAACATTAATATTTTACCTATTTTCACATACAACCAACACATGGACGAGACAAAACTGAAAACATTAATGATCCTAACACAACAGTCACACGTTTCTCTAGACATTAGAGGTTTGAAAATACAGACTGTGTTTATACAGGTAGCGGCATGTTACTTTTTGTCCAGTACCATAATTCTAATGATATTTAAGTGTGTCAGGGCGCACCATGATTTTCGGGGAGAGGGGCATGGAAGTTGTTTGAAAAAAAAACACATGTCGGCGAAATGTTATTTGTAAAACTATTAAAATCAGAACAAAGAAATTTTGCAGCGGCGAAAAAAAAAACTTGACTTGACCCTAACTTCCATGCAACCCCCTGAGAATCAAATGGTGCGCCCCTTAACACGTGCTTTTCCCATAATTGTGAGCAGGATTGGTCAAGGAGTTTTGCTACTTTAACTTGCGTACTATTTTTATATGGCTCAAATAAAGTAAAGTGGCATGTTCATTCAAGCTATTGAACAACATCTTCCAAATAATATTCGATGCGCGAAATGCCAGTTTGGTTACGTACAAAATGTATGGAGTTTAAAGTTTTGTGGCTTAACAAAACGATTTGTTTCAATAATATCCCACAATTATGAATTTGACATTTTCTTTGCCAATTTGTTTGTTCATTCCATTAATCATTTCATAAAAACTTTCTTTTAGGTATCCAACTCCCCCTATTTCTTTTCGTTTAGTTTAGTTTAGTATAGTTTGTTTAAACACTCCTTTAATGCACGATAAAGACAACCTTTTTGAAAATTTTCCAATCATTCATAAAATACATACCTGGTCTGATTTTCTAATTCACTTCACCTGATTTAAAAGTGAATTAGCCACGGGCACTATTTAATATTCCTAATTTAACCCTGGTTCTACGAGGGGTGGGGGTGTGTGTGTGTGCATCAACCCCCCTACCTATTTTTTCTGCCGCTAAAAACTCCACGCGCGCAGCCCAAGGCAACTTGGTGTACCTCTATAGCAGATAGCAATTTCAAACTTGGTATTTAGGTAAAACAAGTAATTGTCTACAATATTTAGCAAAAAATCGCATGAATATCAGATATTCCTACGATTTAAAAAAACAAACTTTTGCCTATATTTTCCGATAGATATAGATACTGATTTTTCACATTTTTATAATTATGACGTCACAGTGACGCCAAATATTTACTTGATTTTGGTATCAATGGAAAGAGTTGACCGGTATCTATCCATTAGTACCACATACGGGGGTCAGGGGGACTCGCTACGAACAAATTAGGGGAGTTGCAACAACAACACCCCCCCCCCCCCCTCTGCACAAAAATTTAAAAATTCGCTATAAAAATTCTAAATATCGGATTTTCAACCGATTTTTTGCTAATAAATGAAGCAAATGACAATTCTATGCAGATATTTTTCAAAATGACGATTTAAAGTTTTTTGAAATTAAAACCAACCCCCTGTACCCTCGGATTTTGAAGGCCTACCATAACCCCCACCTTATGTGGTACCCCTGACTTTTTTCATCAAAATGACCGTAAAGGATTAAAACAAATTACCTATTTGCGTTTTGGTGCAATCGGCGATCATCCGTTAGGGGGAACCACGAGTTTTAAGCTTGTGGTTTTACAACAAAATTATCCAACAGTAGGCCTACACACAGACAAAAGTTGTGTTAAAAAGGGAACATGGTTAACAGGTTGGGTTAAATTTTGCACAATGTTGGATAAAATTTGACACAATGTTCGGTAATGGTGCACGTTTTACCCAACATTGTTTCAAATTTTACCCAACATTGTGCAAAATTTAACCAAAACTGTTAACCATGTTCCCTTTTAACACAACTTTTTTCTGTGTGTACTACAAAAATGACAAAAGAAATTCTAGACACACTTAGACGGAAAAAAATTTGGAGTTTGTCTGAATGCAAAGCTAAGATGAAAGCCTATTTAAAATGCCCTTGTGGATTGTATTTTTGTGCGTGGGTGCTTCAACATGTATCCATATTGATTATCTACTAGTTAAGGTGAACTTTTTTGCATTATTCATAAACACCACACAATCAAGAATTATTCTTGCCTCTCTTCAAACATCATGATTCAGTATCAACCTCCACTCAGATTGTATTCATCAAGTATATCCAATTGACATTAATATTTAAAATGCATCTCATTATTAATGCCTTGCGATTTTGGTTGGCTTTGATAATAAATTTTCCATTGATAGTTGTAATAAATTGCTTACTTATATACTTTAAAAGATTCCAAGGAATGCTATCTTATGTGCGTAAAGGACATTTATTAAATACGAGTATGGAATCTTTACATGTACAATGATACCGCTTTTGCAGACGTTAAGGCTCATAAATGTTGTTATATACAGTGTCAGGGTAAGAAATTGATACCATTACTTTATTCTCCACAAACAAAATGAATCGGGTAAAAACATCAATACTCTTTACAAATGTTCGTTAATTTTACTTGATTACAACAAATTTATACCTTAAAGTATATGCTTAATGTAGCGCTGGGCTATGACAAATCGTCTGTTTGAAAAAAAAATGCAATTTTCAGGTGTGTGTCCATTTGTTTTTGGAAGAATATTTATTAAGAATTAATTCATACATATAATCATTGGCAAATTGCAAATGGATATTACATGTCAAAACTGATGACAAGGCTGATTTTATCAGATATATTATATTACCTTTGATTTGATATCATCCAATATCCGTACAGGCAGTTTGCAATCAAGGTCGCTATGTAGATATCACATAATTATTGGTAGATTTTAACGGGTTCGCCGGACAAGTTTCGACAGTTCACAATTTGTCCGACGGCGAACCCGTTAAAATCTACCAATTGTTATGAATTCGTGTCGTAAAAGCCTTTCTCAAAATATATCACAGAATGTTTAACTAACACTGAAGTAAGTTGCATGTTATCATATTTTAATTCCATGTCACAATTCATTCATGTCTTAATTGTTTCCTCGTGTCCTTTGTGAAGTCAATAAGTTTATTATGATTAGTTCAGTTAAACTTCATTTTATGTAAACTTCGCCCAATCCCTAATTTTTTTAAGTATTTATATGTGCATGCAAAGAATTTACAAAACATCAACCTCACAATCCCTTTTCATCCATGCTACAATTTTCATTTGGATAATTTTCCAATATGAAAAATGTGCCTGCCTTGTGAATGATTTTAATAAGCAATTGAGGAAAAGCAAAGGTACAGCTTAGAATTTTAAATTGGGTTAAACTATGCCTATCAATAGCTTAACCACAAATGTATGTTGATTCCTTAATTTCACTAAAGTTATGCTAAAGAGCTGATCTAAACCTTCCAGAAACATTTAATGAGAAAGAAGGTAAAAAGATAAATAACTTGTGATAGTAGTGGTAGCGCCTTGTGACATAAAGCAGCGCTGCACGCAGCAGCGTAACAGGATTTTTTCAGGTTGAGCAAAGTCACTTTTTCCCGATTTTGCAGACGTAATATTTTCCCGGACAAAAATGAGAAAACGTATATATGTGTTAAAAACCTCAATTTACTCAAGTATTATGTATGTGTTGATATAGAGTGTATAAATATGTTATGTGACTCCATTCACAAATTGATAATAATTAAAAACTTCATTTTCTCGGCAATTAAGTGTGTGTGTGTGTACATTTTCTACGATAAAACAGATGGTAAAATGAATACGTTACAGGAAATACTCTCTGGAGATATATAGCTAGAGCTACGTATTGTAAGTGTTCTATGTGCGTTTTTACTGTGTTCATCAGGAAAAAGCTCTTTATCTTTAATGCATTTTCTGCTTTATAACGGTGTAAAATGCAAACAGTTGACTTTTAGTTGTGAAAATAAATTCCATCGGTATTAACAAAGTAGATATAAATAACATCTGCTGTACCTTTTAAAGTATAAAGTCATAATAGTTTCATTGTTTAGGAAGGCTAATAACTTATAAGTAAGATAGTCTTTCGTGGAATTGAACTATGTTATAATTACTGCTATATAAAAAAAAACCTATAACGTAAAACGTATTGCAGTATTTTCCATTGGAAAGGCAAGTTTAATTTACCTAATTTCAATAGACTTTAAAAACATTTGACAATAATAGCAATCTGATTATACGTAAAAATGATCGACAACTATAGGTTTTTTTTATCTACGAACGCAGCTATTTCTCTAAAACTTTTGTAAAGATTTTATATCTCAAGGGAATATTATAAGGGAATATAGTTGAATTCATTGAAATGTATTGAAATGTTATCCGAGTCTATGATTATTATGTAAATAAAGGACCCAAATGTATAATATTTCGATACACCAAAAATTGTACAAATAACTCATCTTGTCGTACCATCAACCAAAAACTGTGTTGTGGACAAATCCTTTGCTCTCGCAGGGCCTTCTCCCTGGAACAGTATTCCTCTTCATGTGCGTGAGTCTATCAACAGTGGTAGTTTCAAACAGGGTCTCAAGACATATTTATATCCTCAGTAACTTGCGTGTGTTGTATATTTTATGTGTATGCGCTATGATCTCATTTGAATTGGCGCTATATAAATTTTTCCTGTTATCTTATGTTATGTTATAAAAATCAAAAATAAGCTAATTGGCGGTATTTTGTCAAATTAAATCCAAAGACTCAGGCCAAAACCATAGTCGGCCTCCAAACAAAATTTTCGCTACAAAACATTTCGAAAAAAAACATTTCAAAAAAATGACGAGTGACTCTAAAAACAAAATAACTTCAACACCGAGTTAAGACCAAATAAAATTTCGCGCTAGATTGCACATGTTATTGAATTGCCATATACATTGGACCAAATGTTTGTTATCCGTTCATACTTTAAACTCGATGGCAAATATCTGGTGACGTTTAAAAAAGGGAAAATTTAGTTTGGAGGCCGAATATGGTTCGGTCTTCATATCAAATGGCACCATTGAAGTCATTGTATGATTTATTGAGTTGGAAACTTTAAAGAGCACCAAATTATTATTACGTCAGCATACAAGAGTACAATTCTTAAATAGATTTCTGAATTTTTAGAACCAACGTACAATACGTATGAAATCTGCACCGCCGGCCAAGTTAACCCTAAGCCAGTCTTGAAACTTATGAAATTATCTAGGCCTATGAGCTATTTCTTTGATAACAAAACTGCAAAAGTAGGAACAATGTTGTTCCACTAAATTTCTCTAGATGTTCACACTTCTCAAGGGGGGGGGGGGGGGGTTTCTAAAAGGACACACAAGCATGATGCGTCAAGTGGCCCCACACACCTTTATGTTTCGATACCTGTGCTCTCAGCATGATATCTATTGGGTTGAGACAATATTTAATCAATTATGAAACTCTCAAATTTATCCTATTTTCTTTTGTAAATAATTAAATATGTGTAATTTCTGATCTTTAATGTGAATATGTTTAGAGTCATTCATGATATCCGACTAGCTCAGCTCATTAGCAAGATGTACATGTATATTATGGGGTCCATTATCAAATTGGATTCTAAGCGAATGTTTAAACTGCCATAATGACATCGTACACAAATGAAACACAGCCTAGGATATGACTATGCTGACAAGTCAATATCAGTCAAGTGATATTTCCTCAAGAATACTTGGTTATTTGCTAGCAGCAAGGTTTGTTTGCTTCAATTTATTTCAAACTTTTTCTGATTTTGGTATTCAAAAATTTCACTATTTTTCTTAATATATATAAAATACAATATAAAATTGTAAGGCTAAAGCATTTTTGAAATATGATTAAAATGTGTTTAACTATGGATGCCATACATTATTTATGCAGCAAAGTTCATGTGTATAGGCAGCTATGGAATAATATACAGGGTGTCCCAATAAACATTGTGCATGGAAACGACGCTGATTTTCTCAGATGTTAGGAAAACAAGCTACCTCAAAATTATATCATTCTAAAGCCCATAGTTTAGTTCATCATCGTTGAAAATATCAAGAAAAATCCATCGATGCAAACCAGAGATGTCACAGATTTTGTTTGCTTGTATCATTTTCCTTCTGCTCAATCGGAATCCTATGGTTAAGCATGTTCATAAAGAATATCGAAAGGGTGTTTTCAACATTAACGGTTGAATAGGTCACCGCATACGTTTCGCCAATATTCTTTAAAAGGTACTCATATCAGAAGTAAATTATATTCTGTTTATATAATTGCATCAAACAACTCAACAGATAGTTTCCTTATGTCTTACCTCAGGTTAAAAGCAAGTGAGTCTGTCACTGAGTTAGTATTAAATTAATGACAATTGCGCAAAAAAGGAAAAACTCTAAGAAATCTTCTAATCAAAAATCTGTTAATTAATCTGGTTGCTCACATTGCTTCTAAGAATTCTAAAATCTCACAAAAATAATGCTGTGTCTTAATATTTAACCATAATAATATAATATTTAGTGTTTTAATCGTCTATGAATTTGAATTTGGTTATTCTGGTACTATTCTTAGAGCTCTTTAAAGTTTTGCGTGTTCGTTTTTCACTTGTTCATTTTACTTTTTCTGGTCATTAACCCATGCACCTCCTCCAATTTGTCTCCATTGGCTGTTGATACACCTTGTTCGGTTATCTGTTCTCTGTGAGAATAACAGCATGAGAGATCATTTACAGTAAATTTCTCGAGCATCGAATTCGCATAGACCCTTATCATTAGGTTTTAATGCCCTCTGATTACAGGCTTAACCACATGATTCCTATTGTGCAGAAAGAAAATGATACAAGCTGACATAATCAACTATATCTATGGTTTACCTGGATGGATTTTCTTGATACTTTCAGCAATGATGAAAACAAAACTATGAACTTGAGAATGATATAATTTTCAAGTGGCTGATATGCATAAATTCTGAATAAATCAGCGCCGTTTCCATGCACATATCCATATCAATACAAACAATTTTTTAACAATACGATTGAGTTAACTTTATAGCCGTTGTTACATCCAAAGCAACTATTTGTCAATCAACTACATAACTACATAAATCAATTGCAAGACATTCATCTTTCTGTAATCTAATTTAAAAGCTGCACATAACATAGAAGTCTACAGAGTATCCTTTCTAAAAGATCTACCTTGTTTGAATTTATTATGGTAATTCATCCTCAAAGGAAATATGTTTATGCAACATACTGTCCTTGTTTCTAAATCAATATAAACATGATGAAATAGTAGATCATTGATAACCACTCAAAGCTATGAAAAATCTAGAAAAATATCTGTAATTAGCTAAAGATGCTAAAATAATAAAAAATCACCGCATAAACAATAAAACATAAGAAATTATGCGCATATAAAACATACGTCAGACCATGTTACGAGCTCAAAAGCATATTCCTTGTAATCTACAGCATTGTGAACTGGTACTGTTTTGAATTATGTCGTATTGACTTGTTTACATTTGAAAAATAATGTAATTTTAAAATTCATTGTTCATAATTGGGAGAATATTTAATATCAGAATAAATTCATAAATATATACTAGCATATACTAAAAAGTCAATTTGCAAATTGATTTTACATACCGGACTTATGACAAGGCTGATTTTGTTAGAGATGTATATTACCTATGATTTAATATAGTGTTCATTATCCATAGTCAATTTACAACCAAGGTCGATACGTAGGTATTATAGAATATTAAATACGACTTAAGCCAGTTTATTTGTTCATATTTTAATCTATGTTAAAACTACATTCAAAATGTCTTTTTTTTTACGTTTTCCTTGTATCCACAGAGGGGAGAAGTTTAAATAAAATGAATTTTAACTGAACTACTCATTATAAACTTATTAACTTCACAAAGGACATGAGCACTTGGGATCAATGCAAAAAAAAAATTGTCAGGACTCGGCAAACTTCGGCTATAAACTCGTTATATCATTAAGTCATTATGCACAGGTTATTAACTATTCTTGTGATTGGAAATTGTCTATAGTGTACTATCATCAACAAGGGTACGTTACAAATCTGTTGCAGACCAAAACTGAAACAGTTCACTAAAAATATAAAACATAAGTAGAAATGAATGATAGTAAATAAATAGTAGTAGTAGTGCGCAGCCTTACGGCAGTTAATATAACTGAATACGCTAGAATAAGAACATCCCAACTCCATAGCTGCCTTCTGTAAAATCATAATTATAAAATATAAATGCATACAAAGTTCTTCAAATGCTTTCACATCACTA
>JXSR01S004014.1:63930-75372 GCA_000969725.1 Ophiothrix spiculata
GGGGGGGACTTTGCAGATTATATCAATTTTGATTTTATCATTTCATCTGTTAGAGCATTTACAAAGCTTTAAAATGACACCTTACTTGTTGAAATTGATCGAGGCCATCAAATTTTATAGCAGAAAATCTGTTTGAAATTCTTATTAGTTTTTTTATTTTTTGCTGCCTATTTTCATCAGTTTCTCGAAAAGTGTTCTGTCGCCAAGTCGCCCTTTCCGGGGTGAGTCATCACAATTATGAGGATATAGTCAATAGGGATGGTAAAAGTAAGTAGAATGTAACCTACTTAATAGTGAAAATACAAGAATAATTCTGTTTATTATACCAGTTTGACGCCAAATCAATAAACGGAAGTTAGTTGTAAATTTGTTCCGCATCTTTTATTTCGCAGACATTCCATGACGACGTTTCATGGTGGCAAGCACTATATACTATTTCTTATCTACATTTCAAAAGGTGTCAGACGAATTTATTTTTCACTATGGTCGTTTGTCATTCACTGGTGTCTTGGAAACATATCTCATTGTCTTTAAAACATTTAGACTACAATGAATATAATATTTTGATGTAGGCATAAACATAAGAAACTAAATGTTGTTAGCTTGATTTAACACGTCAAAGAATTTCAAATTTCAGTTAGGCACTTTAATGAATAATTGCTATCAGTTGCGAAAGCATATACACTTTCTTGAATTTGCAGTGTAACTTATTTATTCTATTCATTCATTTTCATTCTCATTGTTGTGTTGTGCCAAATATTACCGAACCGATGCATGAAACCATTCCTATGTCACAGACTAGAAAATAGTAATAAAGAAAATAAAATATAACCTACTTACTAGTGACAAAATGAAGGAGTTTATAAATTATTATCAGACTTTGACATCAAATCGATACCTGTGAATTTGTTCTATATCTTTTACTTCACATAGACTCCATGATGGCGCCTCATGATGTTAAGCGCTATATCTTATTTCTTTTCCATATTCAAAATAGTTGTCAAGTGAATTCATTTTCTCACTTAAGTTGTTGCCTTTCACTTCTGCCTTGAAATCATATTTCATAGTATTTTTTATCATATTTCATAGTGTTTTAAACATTCAGATATGAACGAATTTAAAATTGATAAAACTGCAACAAATATATTGTAATTGGAATTAAACCAAAATATCAGCTACGACAATTTTATGATTCCAGGTCGGTCTCTTTCTATATTATAAAATACTTTTAATGTGTACACTGCAAGAAAGTTGGTCAAATATCCATCCCTACCAACTGTTGGGCAAATTAAAAAAGCACCGTAGATCAGACACTATTGACAACATTTTGTATCGCTTTTACCCCACATGTGGCAGATGGACTCGCGTTTCTGTTCAAATAGTTTTGCCCAACATTAGGGCAGGGATGTGTGCCCAACAGTGTTATTTGTGTTTTGCCCAACGTTGGTAGGGATGTATACTTCATCAACGTTGGGCGAAATCATCCCTAAATTGCCCAACTTTCTTGCAGTGTATAAAACATTCAAATAACACGTACATTATGTACCATGTTTTCTCATTGTTACTCTGAAATCCTCATTTGAATCCAATGCTACATTATATGATTTAAACGCTAATAATCAGACATATCTCTAAATTTGAAAACAATTACATATCTATAAAATACTACATAATACTATGTGATGTTCTTATCTCCTAACAATATAGATTGGTATTTTGGCACTATGTAAAAACATGTTTGAATATCCAAAATACCCCATTAATGACATACTATATGATATTGAGCGTTTTAAAGGCTGTTTCATCGATTTAACTACAAAAAGTGACGACCATTGTGGCTGGTATTTTGAATTGTAATATATGACCTGATTTAAAAATTATATGTTGCAGTTCCAGAAGTCGTTTCTAAATGACGACTTTAAATATTTCCTTACAAGTTGCTTTTAGATATTTGTATGAAAATTTACTATTTTTAATCAACAGTGTATAAAGAATAAGTGAAAAGATGTTTTTACATCTAAAATAAGCTATGTTAAGGAACAGTAAAGAAAGAAAAAATATGTAACCCTCCATTGATACCTCCCTAATAACGAATCCGAGTTAGCCATATATGATAACTCTTACACCTTTAATGTGAATAACTTGACCCAAAAAGTCCTATTATTTTCTGCAGTCCCAGTAATTTTTAACATTTTCTTCACTTTTTTCAGAATAATGATTAACCATGTTAACTGTTTGGATTTGTCAAATAAGCACGGGTAAACGTACCATAGACTTAGACGCAGTTAAATATTTTATAAACCTGGAAGTATGAAGCAAACAATCAGACTCTTTTTGATCCATAGCATATCCCTTGTATTCTACAATACTGAGAATTGGTGATTTTGTATTATGAACGGGACTAGAATGATTGATTAAGATTGATTATATATAGAACCAAATCACTGCGTATTAATATTTTTGTACATGAATCGTTACATGTTTTTGATATTATTTTTGTGGCTAATTTTGTTGCCACTACATGGAAAAACGTTGATCATAAGTTTATTTGAATATTCAGCATGACTGGATATGTTATTATAATTTGTTAAATACAGACTAATTTATTTCGATATATAGTCATATTGCTATATGTGTACCGTCGCGGCAAAAGGGTCCAGTTGTCGGCAACTTCCATTTTGCGCTAGAGGCCGGTAAAGTTGAAATATACCAAAATATGATGGGAAAGTCAATTTTGAGATTTTTGTGGAAATGAAATCTCTGAACCCTTTTGTATCCAAAATGTAAAGATGGTTAATCAAAAATAATGACAAACTTGTAAAAAGGTGTGATTTATATCGCTATGTCGAATCGTTTTCATCATGAAAATTTGAAAATTTGTGTTTTGACAAACGGTTATGAGTACGATTATGATAATTAATTATGCAATAAAGAAACATGATATTGAGTCCAAAAATTGAAGATTTACAGAGAAGCTATCATCTGCTTTGGACTTGCAATATGTATATTGTAAGGAGAGTTTGGATAGGAGTATGAATATGAGTTGGGATAGGTAATGGGCAAAGGGATGTTTTATACCAAAATTTATCCGTATTGTTTTATATTTAGTATGAAGGCTCTGTCACACATCACCTTATAGAGCAAAACGTACGCCTAACGTACTTTACACCACTATTGTTCTGTTTTATGCATTGTTGTTCGTCATGTGTTCGTTACAAGTACGTTCATAACGTAATTCGTTATCCATACGGTGGTGGTCCGCTTAGCACACTTTCAATGTGTGAAATATTTGTACGTTATTTGTACGTTTTGCTTTATACGGTGATGTCTTACAGTGCCTTAAAGCTGAATGTACATGTATATAAATGGACAATTAAACGACCAGACGGAAATTAGGTTACAACAATATAGTATATTTTGTGATAAGCTAATTCATGTACGTAAATTAAAATCTTTTAAATGCAGATTTCCAAAATATGTTTATATAATAAACCAAAAAACCATTCTATTTCGATTTTAACATATTTAACATAATATGGCATATGATACAATGTTTGGCAATTCCACTGCTTGTAGAATTCAGTCACCACATCACATTCACTTATCACCGTCAATTGGCAGCATCCTATTCCAACCAATAAATATCTGTTGTATAAATAACACATGCTGTCAAAAGTCCATTCGGTTCATGTAATGGCATGTACAGAACAATGTCTTAACACGTTTTGGTTTATCCAGTGGCGTAAGTGTCAGGCTGTCTGCGTTTATTGTTAATAATTGTTCAAATTGTTCACCATTCTAATTTTAAGAGATCAAAAATGTATAGGAAATGGCATATGATAGATGATAGCATCGTTGTTTAAAGTGTTTCAGAATTTCAGTTTGACGACAGTTTGCTTGCATTTGAGTGTCTTTTTACGAAATGATATCATAATAAAATTCTATGTTTTCATATTTTTCATCCTCTTTCAATACATGTTAAAAATAGAAATCAAAACGAATCCATCCACTGAATCCTTTTATATGGAATGTTAGAAAAAAAATTATCGATTTCCGTTTAAGGCTTTTAAAGGCTACGAGCGTTCCTCCCTTGACACACAATAACAATATTGAACATACATCATCATGAGTGCAAAAAACTGTATCTGCAATAGCTGCCATTTATCATGAATTTGGATTGCACACTGTATAATCTCTAGTCTTGGTTCAGTGGTTCTTGAAATGGTTCTTCAGGAACCGTTACAAGAACCACTGACATAAGACAGTGACATTTTGAGGTGTTTTTTCACATTCTTGCCACAAGTTGTAAAATATATATAACTTAAGGCAGCCATTGCAGATACGACTTTCTTGGACTCGCATGATGACATGAAGAGTAGAGTCTATAACCTTTACATTAGCCTTGACTAGTGATTTCACTTACAGAAACCTCTTCAACAATGGCGATAAGAGTATCTTATGGTCAAGATAGGTATTATGGAATAACAAGTGATACTTCTGATGTTAGCAACAGCAATGTTTCGTTAAAAGCCCGTCATATTGCAGTTATTAGCAACATTTCGTATACAATGCACACACAACGTTCCTAATTGATGCATGACCCCGAGATATCTTTCCGTGTTTTGGGTATAGGATAATAACTTGCCAAGATCGCTATATCAAAACTAACCGGCCGATTTTTTTTGAACATTTACCATTTTGTTCATGATTTATTAAGCTTTCATGTGATATTTTTTGTGAACTAAAAATACAAAAGGGCAAACCTGATAAGGTACATTTTGTAACAAGACCCCGGTCAGTACATTCGCTATGGAGTTTCGAAACTCGCATTCTTTAACCTATCAATTTTGAACACACATATCAATCAAGATCATGAAATTCTCGTTCTCGTGATACCATACTCATTACCATACGATAATTTTAAAGACCTGATAGAGTACATTGAAAAAACACGTAGGCTTGTATTAGCAATGCAAAGATCGCCGTGTGGCCAGGCACCTGACACTTTATTCCCATATACTTCATAGCTCATTTGATTACAATTTCTCAATAGGCGCTGGTTAACGTTTCTTGGATGATTGCGTGATCAGTGGCTCCAATTACAAAAATGAGGACGCATTATGAATAATCCTACTCAAATAAATCCTGACATTGCCCTTGATGTGTATTACGCCTAATTGAATGCAAGTTGTGCAGCATTCTTCAAAATGCGTCCTCGTCTTGTTCATCCTTCATGTAAGACATCATGAAATTAGTCTAGCGTGAAAACGGTTATTAATATATGTATTGATTATTTACTGATGAGTGTTTTGAGCTGTCTAACTCATGAATATTCCCTTTTGTCCACATACTACGCTATGATGGGGCTACGGGGCCGTGTTGTGAGCTTAGTGCAGTGTCATCTCTGTTACTCTGTGGTGTAGCGTGCAGTGGACGATAACTGCAATATGTAAAGGTTTGTGTAAACAGCTGTTGCTTTCATGGACTATAATATGTTACCATTGCTGTTACTAGACTTGTTTATCACTTGTAATCCAAAAATTATTTTGTGCTACATTCTGCCAATATTTGAACAAGGTCGGTTGATCCAAACTAAGTAAAGATATGAGATTATAAAAAAACATCAACGTTTTTAAACAAATGTTTTAATGCCATTTTGAAGACATTTCTGTTATTGAAATCAACAGTTAAACTAATGTATGCTTTAGAAACTCTACCCCTTATGTATGCCAAAAATTGTGTTTTAAAATCAAATGTTAAGCTATTGTATGCATTAGAAACTCTACCTCTAATGTATGGCAAAATTGTGTTGTGTTTTTGGTAGTCTGCTATTTGTAAGTGTGCACAATCTCGCAGTTGCCATGATATTTCATCATTTTGTCAATAAAAAGAACCGTAACCTTAATAAATAATATTCCTTTCCTAAATCTTCGTAATTTTCTTTAGGATAAATGAAGTCTTAACAGCTTGGAAACATATATCATCCAACCATGCATAAATTTGTGAAGTCAATGAAAATGGGACAAACTACACGAGAGCTTGGAATGTGCATCTAGGTACATAGAGATTGTGTCTACACGAGAATGCGTCAAGCAGATGTGGATTCACGCTTCGTATGAAACTGCGCGAATGTGTTTGCGCCTACGCATTATACCTACGCGTACTAACAAATCGCATGTCAACGCAGTGTGTGAGTCGCATGAACGTATCAAGTTGAATGTACATGGATGTACGTCCCAGGAAACTACATGGATGGACATTTCAAGCTCCCGTGTAGTTTGCCACAATATTGCGCAGTCCGTTATTAGGTCTTGTCTGACCATGTAAATAATTTTCTACTCAAAAATATCAATCAACCGTATACTTTGTGATTTACTAAATAATACTATAATATACTTAAATATGTAGTATTAATTGAAGAAAATAGTTCGATGTATGCTACGGTGAGCTTAAATACCGCTACTTTTCCTTAGTCTGAATCAGTTTCTTTAGGGTAAATGAAGCCGTAACAGCTTTGAACCATGTATCATCTAAGCAGGCAACGGTGATATTCCCAGTATGTGAAGTCAATGAGAAACTCTTTGCATGGCTCAAGATTTTATACCATAAAATTCAGGAAGGAAATTCATATCGACCTGAGGAAGAGCCTGTCAAGAGGCTACGTAACAGCACCTTTGTATATATTGAAAATAATTTCGTAACTTGATAGATATATGACATCTTGAAAATCAATCGACATAGATAAGCTCAAATTAAGCATAAATTAATTTGATGGAAGAAAATTGTCACCACATACTTCTGAATCCCAAACATTGGTGATTTTTACCTACAGATTAGGGTGAAGATACAGGGTGTTTAAAAATACAACGCGTCAGAGCATTCGACGTATGCTTAATAGCCTTAAACCTGAGCTTTTTTTGTAACATGTCTTCCAAGGGTTACTACCCCCCCCTGTGATTTTGAAGTTTGGACCCCCAAAGTTATATTGTTTTGTACTATAGTATATTGCAGGTTTTCGCTTTCCATTAATACCAAGATCATGTAAATCGGTCGAGGCGTTACGTAATTATGACGTCAAAAAGTGTTTCCGGACAGAAAGAAAAATCGAATTTTGGCAAAAATTGCCAGTCTTTCAAAATATCGTTATAAAAGATCTAAAAGATCGATTTTCGTCTGGTTTTTTGCTAATCAATAAAGACATCGACAATTCTAACATGTCCTGTAAGTTTCAAGTCCATATCAAATACATATTTTTCAAAATGACGATCTTAAAATTTTTCGAGGTGGCAACTTACTTTTTTTTCATCAAATTGACATCAAATGATGTAAACACAATTACCTAAATGCTCAGGATCGCTTTATATTCTGTTTTGGTTCAATCGGCGATCATCCATTAGCGGCGGGGGGGGGGGGGGTAAACACCCCGGGTAACCACCCCCTTAGGAAGACGAGGGTTAAACAGTTTAAAACGGGCTTAATTGTTTGGATACTGCAGTAATATGGACGTCAAAAGGATGTATTGAACCCACCTTCTTCAAGCCTTTATTCAATTTTGGTCTTTAAAATCCGACAAAAAAAAAATTAAATTCCCATTCACATTATGTCATAAAAATAGATTCACCATGCGAACCCCCCCCCCCTCCCCAACAAAAGACAAAAAGAATTACTTGAAGATACACCACTTGTCATTAACTACATAGGTACACATCAGGGTGAAGATTCACAGTGGTTAACCCTAACCCCCTACCTACACCTTTTCGTTCCCAGCCTCGGAAATAAGGGCGTCAAAAATTAGTGGTTTCGACCGGTGCTCGAACCAGGGACCGCTCGCATCCATATCCCATGTCTATACCAAGCCATCCGGAGGGCGCTGCCTAGGCAGCGATTTAGTGCCCATATAGGACCCCCGTCTATGACGTATTCGGACGTTTTTGGTGATTTTTTTCTTGTATCCTTTGTAACCTTAGGGAGCTTGTAATTAAGCCAACGTAACTGTGCGATGGATATATCAAGATTTTATAGTGTTTTTTTACCATGATAATAGAATAGGATTTTTCTCTTAAATCAAACGTCTTTGATGATTTCGACCTTGTTTGCTTTTGTTTTGACTGCTATGCCTCAGATTATTCGTATCCACAGAGATATCAAAATACTCTCTGCTTTCCTTGAATTCTAATTCAGCACCAATCTCTTCGGAGACTTTGTTTACTAAGTAAGTTGAATTCATTATACCATCCCAGGGATATCTGCATCAGGCACATTTCATTCTATTTGCATTTCTTTCTGAGACGTCTGGAAATTTTACATTTATAATAATACACATTGATTATTTGTAATGCTGTTTTTTAGTTGTATACTATTGCCCTAGGTATATGGATTGTTTGATGCAATAAACCGACGTCTGTGTGTGAAATTCTTTTGAAACATGTGAATGCATTTATAATCTCGCTTTAATACTGCATATTTAGTATTTTTAAAAATATTTTTGTTTTGTCTGAAATTTGAAATCAATATTGCAACATATTTTTTTTTGTAATACGTCCTGAGGGATATAATTTAAAAAAATGAAAACATGTAGCAACTTACGGGATAGAAACTTGTATAAAATATCACTACTATTGAAAATATTCGAACATGGTGTGTTGATTATTCATGACATTGCTAAGTTCTGGCATACCCTCCCTAAACATGATCAAAATAGTAAAGCGGTGTTTCCGTAACCTGTCCTGGTATTCTGAATATATATTCTGACCACTTGTTATATACACCGGCGTATAAAATTTCAATTTACATTATGTGTACGTTAGTAACATTAGGGCTACAGTCCCTAAAAACGTCTCGCTCGGCTGAATGTCATGTTTACTGCAAGTTTTTACCTACTTACACCTATCAAAATATCACAATTTTTAACGTACATATTAAATAGAGTCTCTAGTTTATACGTTGAACTTTACTAGTGATTTCACGTCCATTATCAAGGTCACAATGACGCCTAAAGGCTACTTCGCAAAAGTTATTAAGACTTCATCGTTGTCAGCCCTTTGATTATGTGATTAAGACTGTCAAGACGCTATTTGCTGATTGGAACCGCGACCGTTAGCGAATAAGCTTTGTTTTTGACTGTACTTCACATTTTACTTTAAAGAGACTGGATTAGATTCATCATGTCAAGTTTCTACTTACATGTTTATATTTGAATCGATAGAATATTTTTATATTAACAGTTAGTTAACATGGCGATTCATGGGTCATCGGATTAATTTATAAAAAAATGCAGTGATACACTATCATACAATAACACTATATCTGAACCCCTAGGTTCTTGCGATTTTTGGTTTGGCCGAAAAAAATATTAAAATTTGGGGTGAAAACAACCACCAACATAATATGTACATTTTTAGTTAGTGTAAAAGTGTGCGCCATGCTCATCCCAATCAATGTTAAACATATTTTGAAACCTCCAGTTGGGTACATGACTTATTTCAAAAAAAAAAACGAAATTGGGATATAATTGGCGTATCGTGTTACGCTGATTTGAACTATTGATGAGTTTCGAAACGCCATAACTCTATGCGCCATCAAGATCCCAATGTAAAAACAAATTCATAAGGGAGAATTTAACAAGTAAAAACAAATTAAACCAACAACTTGGTGGGATATCTGTGGCGCACTGAGATAGTGAGGGTCAAAGGTCAATTTTTTCCAATCTTGTGCGTTTTCGCAGCTCCGTAACTCTGCGCGCTATAAACAGAAAACGATAAAACTACCAACAACGTGTAGAGACAGATTTCCTTTTATAAAAAATGAAAAAAGAAACTTGGGACATCTGCATTTAGTATTTTTTACGGTTTTTTGAAAAGTTCAAAGTTGCAAAATTCAACAGCTTTGTGCATAAAATATCAAACAAGTCTTTGAATGTTTTTTTTTCATGTACACGAAAAACTTGTTGGACATGTTTTGGACAATAACAAACATATTGAGACAGGTCTGTAATGGAGTGCAATTTTTTTTTCCACCCAAATCCAACGGAGTTTACTTTTGCCAGAGACTGGGAAAATTGTCCTATTAAAAACACTGATGTCATATCCATTTGCAGAATACTGGGATTTTCCCTCAGTTCAGTTAAAATGTAAGATAAATACAAAAACTTTTACAGTAATTTGGAATTCCCAAAGTAAATATTAAAGTACCAACATTAAATATCTAATATGACCATTCCCAGCATCTGATTGATTCATGCAATCAATTGTCTATTTTTACAATATTGGAAATCACCTTACTACAAATTTAGTTCCTTTACATCACAAAACGTACGAATAACGAACTAATAACGTACACTTGTTTGGTCATTGAAATACATGTAATCGATTACCAAACCAGTGTACGTTATTTGCATGGTACGTTGATGTGTGACAGGGCCTTAACACAGCGTAACCATCCTTCAAACTTTAGTTTCAACATGCTTGTTACCCCTGAAAATTGCGCTTTTAATACTACTAATAATCTGATATTAATCGACATTTATAATGAACCTTTATAATAGGTAACAAACACTGAGCTTTAAATTCGATACCACAGAGTAAATTGAAGCAAATCCATAAGCACTGTTCTTTAACAGCTCCCTAACGTACCCGGGTCAACATAGCAATCAATAAGTCCAAGGACATAACCTTTTGGCCGTAGTGAGGTTTGAACTTAGGTTCTGCACTGTTCAAATAGATCATAATTATAATGTTTTTATTTCTATACACTCTAAAAATAGTTTTACTCTTTGTTGAGTAAAAAAGTCACAGCTCATTGTTGAGTAAAATCTTACTCAACATTGAGTAAAATCTTACTCGGTTGACTCAATATTACTCAATGTTGAGCACATCTTACTCAACGTTGAGCAAAGTTTTCCCAACGTTGAGTAGGAATTTACTCAACAAAATGAGCTGTGACCGTTGAGTAATTTTTTACTCAAAAAGAGTAAGACAATTTTAAGAGTGAATAGGCCTATTTATTTATTTTCAAATTTTTACTGACCTGGTATACTTCATTCTGTGACTTTTATCACAACGCAACTTAAGAATTGTGTATGGATAAGTTAATCTGATCATTTGATCAATCTTGAAATAACACATGAGAAGTTATATTAAACGTAGTAGCCACGATTTTACATGGATGAAACCTCTAAACAATTCTATGAATCAAGAAAAGGCATAACAAAATCTTAATACACAAGGAAGTTTTAGTAATTATCCATCAAATTCCTTGGTTACCGACGTACCAACAGTGTTTCTATTGTTCTATATTTTTAATTTCAAGCGTATGCTTGTTGATTTCAAAATTAACTATTACTAGCTGGAATGCGCGCTTCGCGCACACCCCGCTAGTTTGGTTCGTCTATATAGCATTTTGTAACTTGCATATGGGCGTCCTTTATTTTGAAGTGTGTGTGTG
>JXSR01S004014.1:100604-110838 GCA_000969725.1 Ophiothrix spiculata
AACGACGGAGTCTTGAATTAAACAAGGATAAATAATAATATGATGACCATCTGGTTATCTCAGTGCAGTTTGAACTAAACTGACACGTAGCTAAAATGATTACTGGTTAACGATGAGACTCCAAAGTACCCAAAACTATTTACCCATGAATATATTAAGTAGTGAAGAACTTTGGCATGAAAGAGCGACGTTGAGCTATATGGGGTCCATACAGGGTGTCCAAGAAAAAACACCTTACAATCTTTTGGTTTAATTTTCCCTGGTTTAACGGATAGTTAGAAAGTATGTAAAGGTTGAATTTTATAGCCCATGAATTGAACGTTTAGATACCGTTTATTTAATTTCAATCAGTAGTGTACAACAAAAGTTATGCTTTGTCAAATATTTGGATGTAAAATTTTCTGGTCCAGTTTCACAATTTTATAAGTTTCCCTTGAATGAAGTTCTATTGAGTATTTTAATTGATTTGCTCAATCAACCGTAACATTGTTTACTTATTTATTATGTGCATGCTCTCTTTAATCTGTGCTGAAAAAATGAACAAATTTGATGAAAATTTATGAGAGATACGATAAATTTTCCACGGTGACCCATTTTTATTCCATTCAGAAACATCCTTACTTTATAAGCAATAATCATGAAATTGGACCACACAAAAATCCACCCAAATATTTGATAAAACATAACTTTTGTTGTACACTTCCGATTAAAATGAAACAAACAATATCTAAAAGTTCAATTCATGGGCTATACAATGCAAACTGTACATACTTTCTGACTATGCGTTAAACTCAAGAATATTACACGCAAAGATTGTAAGGTTTAAGTTTCTGGGACACCCTGTATTTTCTGTCATACATTATTACCGTGATTTTTTAAGGGTTGTTGCACACATTGTTTGTGACGATTCGAGATCAGTAGACAACTCGAAAAAAATTATATTTTCCATATATGACAAGCTTTTACGGTATATTGTTTGAATATGTACATGTAAATACCAACACAGTGGATTGAAAAACGAGACCACTTTGTTTTGATAACACCAAGGATCTTAATATGTCGATTTTCCTGAAATTAGCTTAATAATTATTATTAAGTTCATGTAAATAAAGAAGCTACCTATTTTAAAAAAAGAAGAATGTTAAAAAAATAACCTTTAGTAAGTCATATATAAATACATCTTTTTTGAACTTTAAAAGAGAAACAATAGCATTGTTGTATTCACAATTGAAACGTCTGTATTAGTCCTTTTTATTTCGCAATCCGATGTGTTAACTTTAACCACGATTCTAGGTCTGTATTTATAAGGTGCATCCGACATCCTATAGCGCTCTTCCTTCAAAACCTGAAATAGATGTATTGAAAAGCAATAAACCTGTTATTTATACACCCCAAAACGTACAAATACTCAAAACAAGTGAGTAGAAAACAAACATAAAGTCCAATGTTTACTGTTACTACTTAATGCACAAGATGCGTAAGATTCCTAGACGAAAACAATAATGGATCAACTGTATGTAATTCAAATTTGCAAAAATATTTGGGGAACTGCCACTGCAATATATTTGCTTTAATATTGCTTTTTAACAAAAATCGAAGATGTGCTATGCTTTAAGATGTCCGTCTCTGAAGTAGCTCTAGTTCAGAGATGTAAGGCTTTAATAATACTACCATTTTTTACCATTACACAGCACTGATTACTATCTGGCTCTTCTAAATACTAGAATCTACCCTAGGATTGATTTTAACTCGGGGAGGGTAGAACTCGGGGAGGATACAATAGAACAGCTGCTTTATAGAATTGTCTGAGGACCAACTGTTATCATTTTAAATTTACTAAAAATCTCATTCAATGAAAACCTAAGTGAATTTACTAAAATAAAAAATGTCATTCAATGTAAACCTAGTATTTCTGTGCCTAAACCTGGTATTTCTCGAACCAATATGTATTTTACAATTGAAATCAAACTCCTCTAATGTAACTCGGGGAGGGTAGAACTCGGGGACGGTAGAACTCTGTATAGTACAGCTGCTTTATAGAATTGTCTGAGGACCAACTGTTATCATTTTAAATTTACTAAAAAATGGAGTGTGGTGCAGGATTGTGTGACACATTTTTCCCATCCAATGGCAATACTCCATTCATTTTTTTTTTCAAGAACGGCGCAATTCTACAAAAAGATACAATACTGCACTGATGAAAAAATGTCATTCAATGTACAGTACACCTAGTATTTTTGGGCCTAAACCTGGTATTTCTCGAACCAATATGTATTATTTCTGGGCCTAAACCTAGTATTTCTCGAACCAATATTTTTATAATTAAATTCAAGCTCCTCAGAGCTATCTCTGAAGCTGTAACTCGAATTTTGAACAGCAATCATGGTCAGGAATCATGGTCTAAAAAACACCATACATTTTCAAAAAAAAGTTAGATTTTGTTTCATGACGCTTGTAAATTTCAATTAAATATTTTTTACTTAAAACAACACATTTATTATTTGGTGCTTTTATCAAGGTCAAGGTCGTCTGTAATCCGTGCAATTTTTTTTTGATTCACGTAGTATATAATGTGAACAACAATAAGTGTACCACTTATGTCATTATGCATGTTCTCCTTCGCAATGGTTTTTTTTTCTGTGACAATATTATATTTTTTTCGTCCATTTGTCTAAATTTATCGGAATATGACGTAATATATTAACTTTGGTGTATTGTGCTTATTTATTTAAAATCCAGCAATATTGATAATATTTAAAAAAATGCGTCTTTGCTATGTCAGTAAATGTGAACTTTCTTATGCTATGGGGATATTTCTGTCATTTTTAAAACTTTGAAATATCCACATGGATTTAATGTTTCTACAGCATTTTGGTCTCGAAATTACAAGGCTATAGTCAAGGTCATAATTCAATAAGAAACTTATTTTAAGGTATAAAGAAACGCATTAAGAAGGTTTAATACTAGAGCCGATGTTCAAATACGTTGCTAACGCTATTGAATAAAAGCTAATTTAAATTGTGTAGTTTTGTTCTGTCGTTTTTGTAAACCTAACCTTGGTTCCTGTTATCCTTTACCAAAAGATTCATATCTTAAAGTATTAGAACTATAAGAAAAAATCAATTTGATTCCCTAATGACCTTTACGCAGCATTTCCAATTACATTTATTGCAATCACGTTTCTTCAATTTACACAAAAGATGAAGACATTTATTAGAGCGTTATAAGTCGATGCGAAGAAAGTAAGACAATTATTTGATTTCTATCCAAACAATTTTCATTACTTAACATCATTTCCTCTAGGGAAACATTTGGGTAGACATGTTGTAATTAGGTCAGAATTATCTTTGCGTGAAGTCTGATGTAATCAATATATCTCACTAATAAAGCAACCTCTTCGGAAACAAAGTGTAGAGCATCAAACATTTTAGAAGAAGGTTCACTGAGTTATTATGTTTCAAAGGAAAGATGTTTCTCAATGTAGCAGTTGGATGTAACGTTTCTTAAAGAATACATTTGTTAATATAAAACATACACGTTTGAAGTACATAATGTATCTATGGGAGTTTTAATTCTTATAGGAGTAGAGTTATACCCAATTCTTATCAATATGTGACTAAAAACAATGATAATGAAGTAAGTTTATTCCAGAATAAAGATCAGGAACGTAAGATCCCACCCATGTTTCAGTCGTAGTGTTGTATCAATTTTCAGTCCCCTTGGTTTCAAAAGTGTTGTCAGCAACTACATTTTTTATGAATATAAATATAGAAGCATGTAACACTTTTGCTCAATACATCGCTACTTCCATTACCAGATTGCTTTTTCCTAAATTGAATTTGGAAACTCTCTTTGTTATTAGAACATCAATAAATGAAATTATTGAATGAATCCTTGTTAATCTGTATGAATATTGATATATTCAGGCCGTATCAAAGTTCAACAATCACAGCAAATTCATGTTATATTTTCATTTCCAAGGAAATTTTAAGAAAACTGGTTTTAAAGGGACATAATCACAACATTAAGCTCATAAAACCAGTATTGAATCATCAAATGCATTGCTAAAATATTTTTGTTAAATTTTTCAGAGACACAATTATCAAATTTAAGCTTGTTATCTCAAAAATCACGAGATT
The DNA here is from genome assembly GCA_000969725.1 of Ophiothrix spiculata. NCBI lineage: Eukaryota > Metazoa > Echinodermata > Ophiuroidea > Amphilepidida > Ophiotrichidae > Ophiothrix > Ophiothrix spiculata. The sequence goes on from JXSR01S004014.1 coordinate 104,744, forward strand.
GACATTTGATTTTTTTTTGCACACAACTAACCTTACAATAACATAATATTGCTTTATTGAATGTTTTCGCGAAGATCAACATCTCTTGGACCTTATGCACCTGTATACAAGTGACAATGTTAGGTTCAGTCTATATTTGGCCTGCAAAAAAAATTTGTCGCTACCACACATTAGGTTGCGACGTCAACTATTGAAAAAATGGCCGGTAACAAACATTTAATGCCGGTATAATGAAAATACAGCGTCCGTGTGACTGAGTGTCCTAGCGACTATTCAAATATATAGAACGTACTTGTACATGTACGATCAATAAATCATTGATTGCCACTTATTCTGTGTAGTTCAATTAGACCTTGACCCCTTGGTGGTACCCCCCCCCCCTAAAATGACCGCAAAGGATGTAAAAGAGATTACCCAAAAGCCTTGGGTATGTTGCTTTTGCGTTTTTATGCCACATTTTATGACAATCAACAGAAAATATAGGGCTTACTGATCTTTGAACTTGTTTATCTCAATTATATGTTTTACTCCGTGACAGCCTTTGACGGACCATAACTTGACTTCTGAAAATTGTGTGAAGTTCATTATTGTGTCATTTTAATGTTCAAAGCATGGTCTTGGAGTAGCAAGCAATGGTATTGTATTCTTTCCGGATGTATGCGCCCAATTTGAGAAAAAAGAGTGTATTTGGTGGAATTTGCTCAATTGGGATTTGAGTACAATTGGTATACAGATGGGTGGGTTTTTGAGTCAAATATAGATACAGAGATGGGTCATATTTTCGTCCGGCGGGTACCTATATTAACGTACAAAAAATTCCCCACAGGCTAAAGCTACTGTTTTACTTACGTTTGTGCAGTTTATTTGAATGAAATGGAAATAATAAAAACAATGTTAATAGTAACATAAACTAACAAGTACAAATTAAGTCCCTTAACTTAGTTAAGTAAAGCTTTGCTTGCTTATTCCGAGTACTCATGTAGCACTACCAGTTTCAAAATAGGAAATCGTTGAAAAATGCTAACACACAAATCACTTGAATAAAAATAAACAATACATTGTTCCACTTGACACAAAATTCAGTACGTTTCATTGATAGAGGTATAGAGGCAAAAAAAAAAATACTGAGTTCAACTGTTTGTTCAAACAACACATTTTCTTCTGTGATTGATTTGTTCTTATACAGATACTTGTTTTTAAGTAATATACCCTGGAGCTCAGCTCAAAACTGCGCATAAATTAAGAATGAAAATACTCACTTTGTCATTCGAGTTTAAAACAACACCGGAAGCATAACAACCGGAAGCACAACGCTGCACAATTGATTATCATAGTAACCAGAAGAAACAATAACACATTCACATATACATGTATAATTTGTGATCGTCCTTAAAGATAAATATGTTCTGTAAACGAAAAGCATCGACGATGAAACGTTCTTTTTGGTATATTAACGAGGGATGTTCAAAAAGTTCGTGGTCTGAGGTAGGAGATGAACTACGCCCTGTACATTAATATGCTATGTATTTCAACTTGATTGATAAATTATATCGAATGTTTCAGTAAATATCAGCTTCCATTTTTATTTTACAGAAACTTTAAGTTTACGTATCACTCATATATTTCTTGGAGTTGATTTTTTACCTTTAGAAATAAACAAACAACAAAATGTACCTGACGTGCATTAATCTTAAAATATCTCTCCCATGTGCCACACTCAGCGAATTAAAAAAAAAACATTTGAGAATACTTCTTCAAATAGTAATAAGGAATCCAGTTCCAGATTTCCAAAATGTAAGGGAGAACATGGATGTAAAAGTTCTCGGTATCAAAATGGCTAATGGCTTTTTTTAAATTGATTTTTAAAGCTAAAATCTAAACTTTTTTTTTGCCTTAATTGCATACTCAATTTATAAGTAAACTCATAAAAAAACGTGCAATACAGAACTCAAAAAGGGAGATCCCTGGGCCGTATTTCTCAGCCGTTTTTGGCAGGCAAAATAGCGCAATATTATTACGTTATCATTCAAAATTTACACCACATAATCAAACAATATTATTTGGTAATTGAATTAGAAGTACCAAGCCAACAATCTGTCAAACAAAATCGAATTGTCCATTATGAAATTGACCATTATGAAATGACAAGATTTTGGCGAAAATTGCGTCTTCTTTATCAAAGTAGTCTGTTGACGTCATTTTGTACTTGTTCGTGGAAGAGAAATAATTATTAAAATATAATTATCTAGAAACAAACTCTATGTATGTCAAATTTTACCATCTTCCTTTGACAAAAAAAACCCCAGAAAACAAAACATATTTATATCAGGAAATTCACATAGAATATGTAGATTATTGAATTTTATTTATTTATTTTATTAATAATTATTTTATGTTAACATGTAACAACATTGTTTTAGACCTAGTAAGTCTCTCTCCTGATATTTGTTGAATAATATGAGTGAATTATTTCATCTTTTTAGTCACATACAACAGTAACTGTAAAGATTGATTCGATATCTAGGTTAATAATAATAACACTATATAATAACATAACAAAATAAAAAAACAATCTAAATTTAACGGAATAAGATGTTGTTCAAATTATCTTAAACATTGACGCAATGCATACTCTTGTATACATTTACGTTATTTTTTAACATTCGTATATGGTTTTTTTTGCCATTCTTCGAATATGACGTGTCAACGCAAATCCTTGTATCGACAAAAACATATATATTCTTCACGCGATGTTTCAAATACAACCTACCACAACTGCATGAATATGCATGTATAGCAAAATATTTTCTTGGTACATTCATCTTTATTTTTGTTAACGTTTAACACTAAAAGCAATGCAATATTAAAGTTCCAGCATTTGGTTACGTGCATGTCTTTATAAGTTACACTGGTTCCTACACGCAGTCGTATTATTATTAGATAAGATGTTATCAGATGCTACCAAAATGCATGCACATGAAATTCCTTCTAAACTGTTTGAAGGAAGAAAATACGATACAACGTACAGCATTCATGTTAAATGTCTCTGACGTTTGCCAGAATTATTCCTCTTATGTCAAGTACTACGCTAAATTCCCAACAACTATTCATTTTAACTATCAAGCGATATTTCAATCAATGATTATTTGATCACATGACCCCTATTTGTATTCTTCATAATTGGTTGTCAGACAAACTGGACACATCAAAGACTACATCGACAACATTATTAGACACATTGTTACTGAGACCAAGTTATAATATGTTACATTTTAAAGACTGTTTTCAAATCAAATGTATTCGTTTATTCCTATACAGACTAAATGCAGCACAGTGAAAACACATGCCAAGGTCGTTATTAGCTCTTTAAAATATGTTTTGGCAGATTCACAATCCTTACTTCAATGCTTACTTCAACACACTCTTCATTTCAAGAAAGTGATCGGAAATATAAAAATTATATGTTTGTTCTAAGGACAATCAATCAAAAATAGGACTTACTGATCTTTAAATGCGTTTATCTTTGGTTCACATTTTACTCCTTGACAACCTTTGACGGACCATAACTTCTGGAAACCGAATGAAGTTCAATAAGATTTGTAATCTTTTGTACCAAAGACCACACATTGTCACTCTTGTACGAAAATCAATAAAACATGAATCGCACCAACCCTCTCATCAACAAAGTTGCTTCCGCATGGAGGGAGCCCAAACAGCCAACAGAACCATCCCTAGACAATCCAACTGCTAAGAATAAACAAAACCAAAAAAAAAACATCGAAACATACAAGCGGTCAGACTACCAAGGGATAACACAAGAACCAATCAACTCCCTTCCCATGAAAACAAGCAACCATCATTATAACAATATCTATTATGCAGTCAGCTTGCAATAAAATATTCACTTTTTCTACTTAATTTGATATGGGTCGTGAAGCCAATACCATTTAAGTTCAATGTGGTTTTATTTAAATCCTTCTAAAATGGATTTTGCAAATATAAAAGATAATATGACAAGGTTCTGCATTTACGGCTGGTTTGGAATGACGGGCACAAATAATACTCTAATAGTTTCATACACCGTGTGCGGATCTTAAGAATACTATTTTTGTTCGACAGACTGGCCTTCATAGATTAGCTAGAACTGGTTATCAAGATGCATGCTTTCTATGCAAGTGTCTCTCACGAACCAACCTTTTGTAATCAAAACAAAACAAACAAAAAACAAACAATGAAACACAAAACAAAACAATACAAATATATTGTATAGGAATTCGACTTGCTATAACGTTGTTTTTGTAATTTATTCTAAGAGGTTTATCGACTTTGTTTCAATTTGACATAGATAAAGAACATCGAGACCATTTTTTAACAAATTCACTTGAACATGCCTAACCGACACGTAGATATAATTTGTTACATTTCACATCATAGTATATTTTAATATTAAAGGAGGTAAGTATTAAGGATATAAGAAAAATTTAATCAATATTCAATAAAATTTCAATTTTAAAATTTCAAAAACATTTCAGTACCATCTTTTAGTCTTGCTGATTGTTTCAAAGTCACAAAGATAAAAGAAAGAGCGCTTTGAATTACTATTCTCTTTCTTTCGCATAATCTTTTATTGCAAATCAAATTGGCAAGTACGGTATCCTATTTCTTTAAGAAATATTCCATATTTTAAGTATATGCCAGGACTTGCTTTCCTTCTATATTATGCTGGTTTGATTTGTCTTTTATCTGCGATTATTTATATGGTAAAAGGTAGTAGAATGTAACCTACTTAATAGTGAAAAATACAGGGAATTTGTCTATTATACCAGTTTGAAATTTTGTTTATTCGAAATGTCTAAAAGACAAATCAAAATTTGGCTGCCATGACAGCAATCACATAAACTTGAATTTGCAGTAAAACTTATGTAATTATATACAACTAAATTATAAAATAAATCATAGTCAAAATATAATAAATAATTCATATGTTATTTTACATTTACTATAAATTCAGTCTCTTATTTCTCATATTGTTCAAAATTACAAAACAACAAAAAGTGTCACAGACTAGACAAAAGTAACATTGAATGAAGGTTATATGTATCTGCGATTATTTATATGGTAAAAGTTAGTAGAATGTAACCTACTTAATAGTGAAAAATACAGGAAATTTGTCTATTATACCAGTTTGAATTTTTGTTTATTCGAAATGTCTAAAAGACAAATCAAAATTTGGCTGCCATGACAGCAATCACATAAACTTGAATTTGCAGTAAAACTTATGTAATTATATACAACTAAATTATAAAATAAATCATAGTCAAAATATAATAAATAATTCATATGTTATTTTACATTTACTATAAATTCATTCTCTTATTTCTCATATTGTTCAAAATTATAAAACAACAAAAAGTGTCACAGACTAGACAAAAGTAACATTGAATGAAGGTTATATTTATCGGCGATTATTTTCATAATTGAGAAAGCTCACCCCGAAAGGGAGGATTTTGCAGATTATATCAATTTTGATTTTATCATTTCATCTGTTAGAGCATTTTGCTAAGCTTTAAAATGACACCATACTTGTTGAAATTTATCAAGGCGATCCAATTTTATAGCAAAAAATCTGTTGGACATTTTTATTAGTTTCTTTATTTTTTGCTGCCTATTTTATCAGTTTCTCGAAAAGTGTTCTGTCGCAAATTCGCCCTTTCCGGGCCGAGTCATCACAATTTTGAAGATATAGTCAATGAGGATGGTTAAAGTAAGTAGAATGTAACCTACTTAAAAATGAAAATACAAGAATAATTCTGTTTATTATACCAGTTTGACGCCAAATCAATAAACGGAAGTTAGTTGTAAATTTTTTCCGCATCTTTTATTTCGCAGACATTCCTTGACGACGTTTCATGGTGGCAAGCACTATATACTATTTCTTATCTACATTTCAAAAGGTGTTAGGCGAATTTATTTTTCAGTATGGTCGTTTGTCATTCACTAGTGTCTAGAAACATATCTCATTGTCTTTAAAACATTTAGACTACAATGAATATAATATTTTGATGTAGGCATATACATAAGAAGCTTTAACTTAA
>JXSR01S004014.1:152785-163286 GCA_000969725.1 Ophiothrix spiculata
AACCTATAAAGGTTATATACTCATTAAACCATGAAGTATGCACCTGATTAACGCAAATATGATAGTACGGGGAAATATTTGTTTCGAATGATAACAACGTAACAAGTTTTACTAAATATCAAAAAAAAAAAAAAAAAAAAAAATACTTGAGTTCAGTGTTTGTCCTTGGGGTACAACAACATTATCCATAAATTATACCAAAATCCTGAAAGATTTATGTTTAAAATATATTTGGTAATTTTTTCAGTGGTCTTGTCTTAATCAATATTAATCAATCATTGTTAGTCTCTTTCACAATTCAAAAGCACATTATTGTAAAATACTAGGGTAATGCTATTGATCTCGTAACAGAGTCTAGATCTGATACCTTGGTTTGTACTTCTATCTTAATAGTCCCATTTTGATAGGTAGCATAGATATTATTTGACAGGGAAATTAACTAGTAAATTATTAAGCTAGGCTAATTAAGCTGACTGTAGGAAGCACACCGGTAAATTCGTCCCCATTGACTTTACATGCAAAGTGACCTGTCAATAAATGCCATTTTCTCGATTTAAAAGCGACTGGTTATCTTGTGCTTGGTCTCGATTGAAAGATAATGGACATCTCGTCTACAAAATGGACAAAAATATATGGTCAAGACAAAGTTTTCGAGATACGCCGCATCAAAGTTACGCGTCTTTTTTGACGCCCATGCCCATGGTGAAAAAAATGATACAAACAAAATCATTACATCATGAATGATTTAATAACAGTCCAATTACCATGATAAACTGTAAAATATTATTTTCTACATATTCTGGAATTCATTTTAGGCAACAAGGGTCAGTTTCTGCCTGCCAACAGGCATTCTCAACCTAGCAGACGACGCTACACAATTTATTTACTTGTATATGCCTCATTCCAATTCTCATTATCGTAAGATCCTTTAAAAGATTGACATAATGCTGTGTGAGGATGATAAGCAATTTAATTAATGTCAATCCATGTCAAATAACAAAATTGTATTTAAGTTTCATTTTTAAAACTGTTATGAAAACTGTGAATCTTGATATGAACTATAATAGGCTTATTATGAAAATTACTACAAAGTCACGTACTGGTAGCTGTACAATGACTGCTAGGTGAACCTGAATTATTTGTTTTTGTTGATTAATTAATTATTTAATTAAAAAACGCTTAATTATTGAGATGTTTGATTGCCACTCGCAGGGAATTTTTCCTGAGTGAATTTTATTTTGCAATCTAGTGTAATTTCCCATTCTTTAAAAATAGGCAGTTGTTTGCATGAACAAATCAGATGATAGATTACGGGAATTTCTTTAACCCTCGTCCACCTAAGGTTTTTTCTTCTTCGTCGTTACCCCCCCCCCCCCAAGAAAATACAATTAATGCCAAAAGTGTGGTTGTTTTATATCATAGTATAGGGTAGGGTCATGCAAATCATGAAAATCGTTCAAGGCGTTACGTAATTATGATGTCATAAAGTACTTTAGGTCGGAAAATTTCGCCGAAATCTGATTTTTGGCGAAAATCAAAACATTTTTTAAAAATTCGCTATAAAAGTTCTAAATATCGAATTTTCATCGGTTTTTTTTTTTGCTAATGAATTAAGAAAATGGTAATTCTAATATGTTCTGTAAATTTAAGCTTGTTAGCATGCAGATATTTTTTCAAAATGGCGACTTTTTATATAGGGGGGTGGTTACCACTTCCACCTCCCCCCCCCCCCCCCCCCACGGACTTTGACAGCTTACCCTTTAACCTAAGGTGGTACCCCGACTTTTTAAAATCAAAATGACCGCAAAGGATGTAAAAACAATTACTTAAATGCCCAGAGTCACTTTGTTTTGCGTTTTTGAGCAATCGGCGACGATTGGTTAGGTGGATGAGGGTTAAGTACCGGTATTTTGGGAATCCCATATTGCCACATAAGGTGTTGGTATTTATCTTGCATTGTAAATGAAGTGGAAAATTTCCAGTGTGCTAAAAACTGTACAGTACTGTAATAAAAATGGCAACGAGGTCATTTGGGAATTTCCTTTGGGAAACAGACTTATGCAGATGAATGGAGATTGGAGTTAAAGATACTTGAAATGGAGAATTAATTTGGAGTACAACGAATGGAGAATTAAAGACAACCTGTTACTTTATTATTTAACCCTAGTTATACGGAGCGATTTTCACAAACATATTACACGGAGGGGAGGTGGGGGGGTTGCAACCCCCCCCCCTCAATTTATTATAGCGAGTCCCCCAGACCCCCATATGTGGTACCAGTGGATAGGTATCAGTCCCCTCTTTCCATTGATACCAAATTCAAGGTCATCCATAAATGTATGACGTCACTATGACGTCATAATTACCAAAATGTTGAAAATCGGCATTTGTACGGAAAATATAGGCAAAAATCATTATTTTTTTAAAAATCGCAGGAATATCCGATTTTCATGCGGTTTTTTGCTAAATATTGTAGGAAATGCCTAGTTTTACATAAATACCAAGTTTGAAATGGATATCTGCTATAAAAATGACTAAAAAGTACATTTTTAAAATCATGGAGTTACACCAACCCCCCTAACCTCCGAACTTTGACAGGAGACTGTAACCCCCCTGAAGGTGGTAGGGTCGAAGTTTTTTCACTAGAATAAGCGCAAAGGATAAACTTAGAGGTACATCAAGTCAACTCGCGCTGCGCGCGAGGAATTTTTAGCAACAGAAAAAAAATCGGTAGGGGGGGGGGGGTTGCAACCCGCCCCCCCTTCGTAGAACTAGGGTTAATGTCCGAGTGGATAATGTGCGTTGGATCCAGCTTCTAAGCCAAACAGAGCTTTTTTGTGATTGCTAGACTATAAATTGAAGTTGGTCAGGAACGTTTTGGTATTATTTTTGCCAAGCGGATTTCAAGACTTATGATTATACAAGAACTTTATGCCTCGGATTAATAACAGACTATAACTCGAATTTTAAATCTGGGAAATATATCATAGGATCGTAAGTGTTAAAGTAGAATTTAAGAACAAGTTGATTAATATATTTGTAAACTTAGAACCAAAAGTGAACATTAAAGGTGTAGGTTCCAATCATATTCTCACCCCCTGGGCTCAACCGGAAGTAGTATTGTTTTGATACCATATCAAAGCTTATATTTGTCTGATTCTAAATCCAAAATTTCACCTCCAAATGCTTTATACTTTCGGAGATATAGCATGAAATGTAAAATTATTGGTATACCTATTTTCTGTTTCTTTTGTATTTTCATAACAGAGTCATCCCCAGGGTTGCGTATTTTCTTTGCATCTCAAGAGAAAACAAGAAGCAAACGGAGGTTAAAATTTCACAATATGCATTTCAGAAGTCAAGTTCAACCAGTTAAAACTAAATTACACACATGCTTAGAACCTACACCTTTAAATTGTTTGAAAGTTTATATTAGCAGTGTATTAATATGTGTTATTTAAGAACGTGAGGTGATTTTGGCCTCGGTCATTATAAATCCTTGACCGTAACATGGCAAGCTCCCCGGGAGCGCTATACAAAACCAAAGATAAATGCTACATTTGAAAGTAATAGAACCGTTTTTTGGCACCGCAAAATGTATTTCAAACAATTAAATTGAGCGCAAAATATGTCGCTTAATTTTTAAGGATATACAAAAATAAGGTTCATATACGGAAACAATGTAGGATCATCATGTCATTCAAATTTGCGAATTATGTGAATTAATGTGAAGTTAACAAGATCAATAATTATGATAATCTGGTTATTAAGACAATCTAAAAAATAAAGGTATTTGGTAACGCCAATACAACAAGATTGAGTCTGTCTAGCCAAGGGCTAGTGACAGTTTCCATTTTTACCCTCATAAAATCCAGACAGCTGATTGCATATTGACCTCGACTTTCTAGACAATATTATCGATCGGAATAATCCGCTAAAACTTCAATGAGAATAATAAAAGAAAAACATAATGCAGTAGCGAACATCCCAAATGCAAATATTTATCATTCGAGAAATATGAAGTAGTGAGCAAATCTTTTCTTCAAAATTGAATCGATAGTACATGTCAAGGACAGATTACAGATGTAAACAACGATTACAAATGAAAGTAATGTAGACCTTCTATAAATTATCAAAATACTACAGACGAGAAATCATTGCAAAATGTGTCGTAATGCGAAGAACATTTAACCATTATGAACATTTTGGAAATGGTAAAAAAATTACACTATAGCAAACAGTTTACTACACCCAGAGAAAATTGAAAATTTAACATGGTGTGAACATTTCACACCATGAAAAACATTCTGAAAGTTATTGAATGTTATAGTACGGTTGTTTTTCAGTAAACTAATCTAGGTTTCCTTTACAGTATATTTTACTATTGATTCATATCATTGAGTATAATGTAAAATTTAAATAAATATATGAACAAACCAATTTGATATTCCCTAATGACCTTTACAGAAATAACGAAATACATGTATTTCAAATTACAATTTTGTACTAAGGTAAGGTTATTCAATTTACTCAAAAGATGAATACATTTATTAGAGCTTTGTAAGTTGATACTAGGAAAGTAAAATAATTTTGTGGATTGTATCCAAGCAATTTTCTTTACTTAACATCATTCCCTTGTGGGGAAACATTGAGGTAGACATGTTGTAATTAGGTCTTAGTTACCTTTGCGTGAAGTCTGATCTATCACTTGATCTCACTAATAAAACAATGCCTTCGGAAACAAAGTATATTATGTATGAATTCATCAAAAACTCCAGTAGAGTGAAATGTATCTATATATTATGTGTAACACGATTTATAAATGTAGTGGTTAAACTTTAAAGTTATGTTTTATTGTTAAAAGGGAAATGGGAATCATCTAGGCCTGTAAATTCTACAAGGATATTGGGGAGTCTCGAAGAATGAATTCCATATCTTTCAAGTATAAAGAATTACATTACATTCCTAAAGGGATTTTGTTTAAAGGGAGCTTAACGGGTCCCGTTGATTTCAAAGGGACAATTTGGAGAGGATCCCTAACATTTTAGCTAAAAAACATTCGCTTTCATAACTATGCTTTATTTACTACAGGTTAATGAATGGACAGGTAGATGTCAAAGCCTTGCTTTGAAGATCTACGAGTCTAATATCGATTGTTCGTAGATTTGCAGATATTTCAGTTCATGAGCTATTAATTATTGCTCTGGAACGAGGAGTCTCGAAAATCATTTTGTTAGTAAAATAATGATCCAAGGTCAGTCAGCGATTTTTAATTTTACTCTGAAAATAGGACAGATATGGTTTGTATTTTATTAGGTATTATTTTCTATATTTACAAACATGACTTAACATTGAATATTGTAACTGATCTTCATTTGATAGAGGGACAGCTCATTGACTCTCTTAAATTAAAAAAAAAAGGTATAGGGGACGGCCTGCATCGGACAGGTCGGGGTACCCATCTCTCTTTCTTGATGATTGGGCTCGGTCGGTACGTTCGGTCGGTACGTACGGTCCTGTCATGACTGACAGCTCGCGACTGCAACAACATCACGCCACCTCTAACGATCCTGGACAAGGTTGTAAAGTTCATGGAGAGGATTCCGACTATAGATTTGATTTGGTCAATCCATCTGGTTATAGGTCTTCAAGGCTTACTTCTCTCTTCGACAAAAAAACCTTGAATGATGACTTTCTCTGAGGAGTCTCCTTCTCATCTTGCCAATATGTCCAAAATAATTTCTTTGGACATGATATAGCAGACACCTTTTTGGTTGTATCTCATCCAGGAGCTGATGGATGATCGTTTCATGAACACTGTAAACTAAAACTAGTCAGTTATATGCTTGACTAGCTTTAAACTAGTCGGTCTACCCTGTCAAGCATGCTTGACTAGTTTATTCTAGTCGAGCAGATACAGTGCCGGATTTAGCTTTTCCAGGGCCCTGGGCCAGGTTAAAATTCAGGGCCCCTTGTGTAAAATGCATAAGCCTGCAAGGTATTGCCTTTTGTAGATCATAGACAATTACAAAAGCAAAGAAAAGAGACCTTACAAACATTGGTGTATGTGTTCATATTACAAAGCTAATATTTATCATACCTGCATGATTATTTGATCAAAACTACGTGTGCATCAATTTTTAATTACGTCATCGCACAAAGCAATGAAGCATGATATTTTGATAAAACCTATGGAAATTTAGAAGGCTTATCAACTATTGTAGAAAAACTGTTAGTCTTGTGAAAAAATATGATTTAATTTCTGGTTTTTTGAAAACGGGTATTAATCATTTGTGGACACCCTGTAGTAAGCCTTGCAACATTTGTTCAAGGGGTTGGGGACTTCATTCGAATATTTGAAGTTGTAGGGATGTTTCTTGGCTAGCTGGAGAGCCTTTCAGGTATCATGGTGCATTTAAAGAGGTCATTTTTCTCCCGTCATTTTGGTATGATGTACGGGGTATGATGCACAAAAAAATGGATCAAAATGAAAATGGTGCCATTTGGTATAAACATATTTGAAGGAGCAGCTCAGGCCAATCATTTTCATTAAAATTTTACTTCAACAATGTAGTTTTATTTATTATCTGCTATTATGAGCCAAATTTCATAGCAAAATACGTTTCGGAAAGCGTTTTCCAATTGTTTGCGGGACATTTTTCGTAAAAATTTAATTTGACACAAGTTAGATATATGGTCGCCATTTTGAAACGGAATGGCGGATCTTTTTTTTTTTCATATGAATTGTATTGAGTTATTGAATTGTATCACTGTGTACAGTTTTAAAGATACAAAATGTGGAGAACTTTGTTTTTAAAGCGATCAAAGTCCAGGGTCCATATGGGTGCCAGACTAGTTTCGCAACCATTCTGGAGAAAAGTAGTCGGGCTGGATTGGTAGATAGACTAGATTAGAATAAACATTGCAATAAAACGTCTTATCAAAGGTCATTCCTTTCACCTTGGAAAAAAAAATTGAATTCTAACAACGGAACTCACCAAGTCAGATTTTACTGCACAGTGAGGTCACTCTTCTCTGCCGATCTTTTTTGAATTTTATACTTAATTCTGTACTTCATATAAATTACATTATGGATTTATTATTAACGCTGTATATAGCGTCTACCCATACTTCACATATGTGTCACCGACAAGCATGGTAAGCTTAATGTTGGTTGTTACAACATACATTATACCGTATTCTCTGTTCTCTGTCTACAGATTGCTTTCGTAAGTGTACAAATAGAATTTGTGTCATGGGATAGCAGATTTCACTGCTGTGATTGAGTTGCAACAGGCAAAATTGATGTCCATATTCAGCCAAACTATTTGATGGCCTTTCTACTAGGCTGATATTGACAATATGTATTTCTGCAGAGTAGGTCTGAAATTCATGAGGCAATACTAGTTTCTGACCTCTGCCATTGGCTGCACATTCTCCTCCAAAATATCTATAGAATAACATTGAACTAACCTGACAGGTTAAAACTAGTAGAGCAGGGTGGACTAGTTTATGCTAGTCACAAACTAGTCGAGCCTGACCGACTAGGTAAAAGCTAGTTCAGATGGGCACCATCTCGACTAGTTTTTACCTAGTCAAAAACTAGTTTGAGTGACTAGTATAAACAAGCTAGATCGTCGAGCAAGACCGACTGGATAAAAAGCTAGTCAAACGACTAGCCTAAAACTTGTCAATCTAGTTTGACTAGGCAAAAGCTAGTCCAAGTGGGCACCATCTGAAATAGCTTTGACCCTAGTGTGGCAGTCAAGTTTAGATTTTCAGTGAACCGAGAGATGCGCAACATACGTCGCCATCACCATAGTGATTTGGCTAGACCCCCCAAAAAATGTATATTTACAGAGTAATTAATTCACATCCATAATGACTTTGACTATGTAATATTTCTGAAATTATTTTACCTATAGGTTAACAATGTTCTTGTCTGTATTTGTGTAGATTTCCATGTAATATTACAACAGACATGTCAGCACACACAAATACTGTCTTTATAAAATTGTCTAATTTCTAAAATTTATTCTTAAACTCAAAATGTTATGACTGAAACACCCACCATCATGTCAATGCAAATGCATGAATATTCAAAGATATCAACATATTTTCTTGCTCACTCATGTTTCTGTGGTACAACGGTTTAAATGATGTTTAATATAATATAAGAGTGCAGCATGTAATAAATTACAGACGTTGTTTTTCTAGTGTGATACAAGTCACTTTAAATCCTTTCATAATGAATTTTTGAAATGTTTTGAATTGTGTATGTATTCCATATAACTATATTTTAGTTTGTTATGTATGTTTAAAACAAACAAATCTATCAGAAATTCAAAAAAGGGTGGTAAAATTGTAAAGGGATCATTTATGAAATACAGCCATTGAACGCACTGCGGGTACAATTTTGCAAACAGCCGTCGTTATTGAATTCGTACAAAATGGTCAAGTAATCGTCAGTATGTTGTTTGTAACCTGTCATATAAAAAGTATAGCCAAAGCTTTAATAACAGATTGAAATTCTTTATAAATGAGCAAATTATGTTGTTCTTTAGATTAAGTATTAACATTGAACATTAGAATTTGCAATATAACACAGTAAGCTTCCACTATTCTGTTGAAGATAAACAATTTGTTTTAAGTCGTGTATTTTTATTGCAGTATAACAAAATACTTTCAATATTCTCTTTTTTTTTCTCCTGTGTTTTCATTTTTCAGAACGGTGACTGACTTTTCGGATTATAGATATATTTATTGGGTTTAGGTACAAATGACAAAAACGTGGGTAAGTAACTTAAAGAATACGTTATAACTTGTTACGGGCGTGACATTTATATTAGATGAAGCATGTTTGGATGTCGCTGACGTACGTGTGGTGTGTGGGGTGTTGGTTCGGGTGTGAGAGCTCGGTTAGTGGATAGACGTATGCAAAATATGAAAAAAACTTCACAAAACGTGTTTTAAAACAGTCTACTTTTGCATGTTCTGGTAGGGGTCCACGATTACCGGTAATTTGGAATATTTTACATATTTTTAAAATACCAATTTCTCATTTTGCTTAGTAGCGTGTATTGATTAAACAGTTTGATAGGTTTTTTATGATGTTGTTACAAGGTTTGATGATTTAATAAATGACACTGGTCTATTTGATGCTTTATACGATAATATATTGTGAGAGAAGTAATCTACAGTTTTACGAAAGTTACTTATACATTTGTGTCATATTTTGCAAAAATTGGTTTATAGACTATGATATAATGGCTAACAATCTGTCTACTGAAGTGCAGAATATTAAATTAGAATATCGTTGATATGCTTTCGTCTCTTTAGATATTTAGAAATTAAAGTAGGTCGTAAATATCTGTCCCTGTCATTTAAATTTCTTTTAAAAATGCTACTGCTTTTTCTCATTCTAAATTATTTTCTTTACGGTAACTCAAGCTTGAACAGTTATAAAATATGTATTATCATAGGTGATAACAAAATCGATTTGTGAAGTCAAAGAGAAAACCTTTGCACGGCTCAATATTCCATGCAATAAATATACAGGAAGGAAATTCCTATCGACCTGAAGAAGAAACCGTCAAGAGGCTACGTAACAGCATCTTCGTATGATGAAAATCAGTTTAATCTTGACTTGATGGTTTTATACGTTTCATCGATATAATGGTCAATTAAGAATGGATAATAATATTTTTCATGCAAGTGTGAACTAAATTATGAAGGATAATTTCTGAAATGAAAATCCAATTGATATAAAGATACAATATTTCTTTTATTTTTATTTTTGTAGCGTTGTTTATTTAAAATGTCGATATTCAGATGTTTCAGCATATTTCGTTTCCTCAAGTACCAAAAGCTAAAGCCAAAGATAACACTTTTCATTTTGATAAGTACACCGGTAAAAGAATACTAAGATTTTAGTATTCATTCGCAACCATGCCTAATGGAGTTTTTAAATAACAATTAAGGGCATTAAAAACAAGACTGAATTTAGTTATAGATTTGGTGCCAACAAAATGTATGTCCTCGCTTTTTTGTCCGTGATTGTTTTTTGTTTTTCACTGCTAAGCCTTTTAAATTATTCGTATCCACAGGGACATGAAAATAGCCTGTCCTTTCTTCGAATTCTAATTCACCACCAGTCTTTAGGGAGACTTTGTTTACCAAGTATGTTGAATTCGCATTAAACTTTCATATGTATCTTATTATACCATCCCAAGGATGTCTGTGCCAGACGCTACTCATAATCCACACTTTTATTCCATTTGCAGTTCATTATAAAACACATTGGTGAATTGTAAAACAGTTGTCTAGCCGAACAGCATTGCCTAAAGTCATATAAATCGGTTTATAATAAAACCCATGTAATCTATAATTATATGTTGCAAATCTTTTGAAAGTTATTGATTATTAATGATAAAATCTTTTTGAGATTTTCAATATAAATTAATGATATAAATTTATCAATGTGATAAAATTGTTGTTGTTG
>JXSR01S004014.1:186528-198638 GCA_000969725.1 Ophiothrix spiculata
ATTATATTATTCTCGTTCCAAATTAAAATATCATGTGAATGAATTACTGAAAAAGCATGACCTGTTTTATCGTACAATGAAATATGCAAGTATTAAAGCCTTTCCTTTGATATTTTAACATGAGAATATTTAATGAGATGTATTTAAAATTGTATATGTATGTTACTTTAAAATACTTTTTTTATAAAGTAAGGTATAGTGTCACTGGATAATTGCGAATCATATTTTGTTTGAAGAGGGACAAGTAGAACTCTCGATTGTGTCGAGATTTATGAATTATACATTAATGTTCAACGTAGCTGGTAGGTAGTCTAAATTGATACATGTTGAAGCGCCCACACACTATAAAAGTAATGATTCAAAAGAGTATTCTAAGAATCCAATGTTTTTTGGAGGTTTGCAAATGATGTTCTGAAATAATAACTCCGGGGGAATGATTAGTATCTTGCATACTTGAATATATTAATCATAAAGCAGTTATATTACGATGCATTTGAAAGTGTTATGTCACTTGGATACAGTCGATGAACATAGACTCAGAGGAGATACTGAGTGTTTTCATTTTCGTTTTCGTTCGCGTTCTGGAAATCTCAAACTCTCCATATATGACAGGTACCGTACACCAACCGCGTAGCATTTGACTTCTTTCGATATGTATATGGCAACTTGCCACTATGTCAGTCACGCAAAACCCCGAATATTCACTTTCAAGGGGAAGCACCGGTTATAGAAAACATAAAAAATTATAATCATTATACGATAGAGTACACTATTTCTACATTAAACAATTCAGAGAAATTTCATGTGAAATGATAAAGTGATTTGTAATCCAAACATAACACGACTTTAACTCTGATATTGCATCGCTCTTAATATGGAAGTCGATTCAAAAGAGAGACGAGGACAGCAGAAAAAATATTTTGATAGTCATGCATATTCATATAGTTGCATTAACATGGTAGTTGGTATTTCAAACAACACGTTTGAATGTTAGGAATATCTGTCGGTTTATAGCAGGATTTGTGCAGACACGTAATATAGCGTCAAAAATATCCAAATATGGAAAACCACTTAGATGCAGACAAGGATATAGTTAACATATAAGTAGATTTGACGGTTAATGAATTCAAAACATTTATATAAATGTAATCAGTAACATTTAAAAAGTATTTAAGTTAGTTTAAATCATAATTGTGTCATATCATAATAATAAAGTTATGAAGGGACTGTCCCTTTGAAAAAATCTGTATTAAAACAGATATAAACATACGCAATGTGTTTAAAATTCATTGGAGAATCACTGACACCTATTCCTTTTATCATTTTTTCTTTAAATTTTCCAACATTTTCTGTTTTGAATTAATAAACTTTTTAAAATGTTCTTATCCAGATAAAAATTATAAGGATTTAAAGCTTCAAAATGACACAATGTTACAGTCTGATAAAACACGTATGTATGTTTCGTCAATCTTGCTGCCGCTAAGAAAGATTCTTAAACACCGTCGAGGGTTGTGGGCAACAAGATCGTATCTTGAACAACAGTTTAAGGTCATAGGATTTCAAGACCTAATACTTCTTTACAGATGGATGATCTAAATACAACTTGAGAGTACAAAAAAAGACCTGAATGTTCTTTCCATTTAATTAGACAAGAATCATCGGGAATTGAAATCCTTGTCCTATAGATTTGTGTTAGACGTACGGTCTTGTTGCACTCAACCCTCGATTAAACATAGTTTCACCTGCTTTTCAAATAACTGCCCCCCCCCCCCCTTCTCAAAAATATTGTTCCTTAACTGAATATAATGTACCTTGTTTCCAAAGTTATTTCTTTATTAGTGAAATACGGTATATTGATTGGATCAGGCGACACGCAAAGGTATTTCTGACCTTATTTTACATTATGTCTAAATATGTTTCGCACAGAGGATATGATGTCACGTTATGAAAAATGTTTGCATAGAATTTGAGAACAAATTATCTTACCTCCCCTGCCTTGTCTTACAACACTCTGATATATGTCTCTGTCATTTAATCGAGGAACGCGAGTACAATATTTGATTGGAATTAATGATACATTTGTCTAGGTCAGAAAAAACAGTTTTGGTAAAACAATCGTTTAGAAAGATTCTAGCGAGGGATGCACGAAACCAGCCGTAAAAAATGTCATTTATACAGCATAAATATTTCTTCTTAAATTGTGCATTATCAGGCGATATTTGGATCTGATTTAAATCCAAAATGGTGCCTGTAACATGGTTGAAAATGACCAAAAAAGTACATTTTGTCGTGATAAATTGTATTTATATTATAACATAATAAATACAAAATATAGTTTTTACGGTTTTGCTTTAAAAACAAATGACCTGCTTAAAAGATGTTAATCAATGATGACTTACTAGATAAGTTTGTATAGTTTCATAACAATTTTATTTTAAATAGATCACTCCTGGGTGTCTTCAACATTTAGTTGAATTGACATCAAATCGATAACAGTAGTGGGTTGATAATTCCTACTCTCATATGTGTTTTCTATTATTTTTTCGCGACGCTTCAAAGTTTCAAGTACTATATACATCATTTTTCTTTGTGGTACATTCCACATCTTAAGCACGTCAGGTTTATAATTTTCCACTGCAGTTGGTTTGAATTAATTCGATGTTTTAATTTTGTATCACTGATTTGTTTGTTCAGGTCCAGCAATTCAATCACAGTTTATTAGATTAAAATCAGTTAGGATAACGATTACACTTAGAAATGATAAAATAAATTCTCATGAAAATTTAGTTTTTCTCTATTTATTTTCTATTCACACATTTATTAAACACAAATATTAAATACCTAAAATGTCTTTATATGCTATGTAATCGTCTCCTATAAACTTATGTAGTTTTTGATACGCGACCTGGTGTTGATCATTGCCCTTAAGTGAAAGAAAATGAAGCTTTAACAGTTATAAAATATGTATCATCATGGTGATAACAAAATCAAATTGTGAAGTCAATGAAATTCTTTGCACAGCTTTATATTCCATGCCGTTAAATATTAAGAAGGAAATCCATATCAACTTGAGGAAGAAACTGTCAGGCTACGTAACAGCACCTTTTAATATGATAAAAATAATGTCTCTCTTGACTTGGTGGCTTTATAGTGTCTTAAAATACATTCCAACGATGTGAAGTTCAGTTAAGCATGGATCATGATATTACTCTATGCAAGGGTGATGGCGGTGAATGAATACTGCACTAACATTCAGTCATTGCAATAACAATATATTATTTTGAAATTATTGATACATTGTATATAAATTTACTTTGATGACAATTCATTTTTACTGATTTGCCTTTCACGACCGTGTTAGTTGAGCTCAAAGAAGGAAAGGGGAAATACAAAATATCATTTTAAAGTTAAACATATAATAACATTTAAATATGGTATAAATTTAATTTTGAAAATGCGCCTTTTTGTCGGAGCACGTATCAAATTGTTAGCTGTTGAATAAACCAAATATAATAATACTTTGAAGGTTTAATTTTGAAAATGCGACTTTTGGCTTGTTTTGTCGGTGCACGTGTCAAATTGTTGGCTATTTTTTATCTATATGTTGAATAAAGCCAATATAATAATACTTTGATGGTTATGCAAAAGACAAAAAGTTAGTAAAACGCATAATGAATTAGAATTGTTATATTGTGAATTTTTGGTATATTTTGCGATTAACGTAAACAATAAAAAAGGTGACATATAAAACAGCATGTAATAAGTTTGTATAGACTACTTTGCAAAGTTAACCAATGAGAGGCCACACTAACTTCCTTTTCTGTAATTCTTTAAAAATAATTCTACCTACGTTTTATTTTGTCAGAAACACTCAAATTTATTAATGGAAAAATACTACATCCAAACAACAGTTCTTAAAGCCATTATAATGAATTCAATTGAAAGTTTAATGTCAATTGGATACACTTGATGAGCACAGTCTCAGTGGAGGCTGGAAATAAATTATATTATGTTTTAAAAGAGACAAGAACACAATTTGATTGGGAGGTCTTTATGAATAATGCAGACAACTTCACCTTCGCTCGTAGATAATCACACGTGATATATGGCGAAGCACCCACGTACTATGAAAAATAACAATCTTTAAGATAGCATTAAAGGCGATTTGAGCCTTGCGATTGAAATTTTCTAGAAAACTATTGGATCAGATGTTTGATTAAAAAACTCGCTATCAAAACTCATCACGACGAACGATTGCTTCCTGCCCATCATATTTGAAGAAATCTAGGCTAAACAATCGTAGATATCTTAAAAACTAAGAATCTAAAAGTGAGGAAATATTCCTTATAATTGGTGATTTTTTTGGAAAACTTTCATATTTTAAAAAATCGATTACCGAAAATTACTTTTTCTAGATGACAAAATAAATAATTTTTGCTGATTATCTCATAAGCAAGTCTTTTTAAATATACTATAAATGGATTCCTTGTGAATTTCCTTTAAAATGTATACACTTCTAAGTTAACTCCATTACTTCGCAAGATATTTATTATTAAAACAATAGTAACTGCAAATACATACGTAGTTTTTCCTTCTTCAGAACTTGGCAAACAACATTATTTTAGTAATCCAAAGATTAATATTATCTTGTATTAGGCAAAATCATTTTATTGATATGAATACTCCTTTATCAGACCTCATAGGCAGTCTTGCATTTTCTTTGTATGATTAGCAACAATCAAATAATCTACTATTTTTTTACACATCTATATTAATAAGATACTCTTTTCTCTTGAAAATGTATACTTTTAGACACAGTTTTACATGCAAAGCTGTTTCCTTCCTTCTGTAGACGAATCTGACATTTTCTGAAAATAATTAAGATCGCTTTCTAACCATTTTTTGTAATTGTGACATATATTATTGGTTAGTACTTGTTTGGTATCTAATAAAAAAGAAGCGGACAGAAGATATATGTCGATACAAAGTACCAGGTGTCCCAAAAATGGTTACATGTAGAAACATGATCGTTTGCAAAAAGTATAGCAGAATTCAAACTTAGTATGACTTATAACACATACCTCCACTAGTTGTACGCAAAATATTAATATCACAGCATTGTTAATTTTTGAGTTATCAACAAAGATAGATACCTATGTCAGAAACGTACTTTTTTTTCAAAATTCAACAAAATCAAAAGCATGTTCCTTTGATGTAATTTAAACATTCGTTCAACCCCACGTGAACTTGAAATTGACAATTCCAAACTAAGGCTGTTGTATAACATAGTATAGGGTAGGGTTTCTTCTTCGCAATGAAACAAAAATCATGAATTATTTCAAAATGTCGATCGGACTTTTACTACTAAATAAAGACAATTATAATATAAACATGTCCTGTAAGTTTAAGATTATTTTTTTTTCAAAATTTACACAAGTTTGTAGTTTAAACAATTACAGAAAATTTGATTGTGCTTTATGCGTATTCATCAACTTTCGCGCCACAACTTGATTGACAGGTTCAATATAAACATCTCATTCTGGAATGCATAGGATACAGGAATAGATATACTGGAAGAAAGTTTAATTATTATTCGTAAAAATTGTATCAAATTTAGTTTAATATAAAGTCTGATAATGATCATTTGGTCAATCAATATGATAAAATTAGTTTTGTTTTGTTTTGACAGTACGCAAATGTTTATATGGTATTTTGTGTTATATGCCCAAGAGATATGTTTGCGCGATATAAATTTGATGTACCTATAAACAAAATATCTGAAAAAAGAGAGACACTGTATAAACTAACACTCAAATATAGTATACAAATATGTGACCTTCCAGCCCGTATGAGCAGTAAATGCCAGAAACTTCATTTTGCGCTACAGGTGAAAATACATGTCAAGCTCAATATTTGCCGAAATTGATTTTTTGACAGATTCACAATCCTAGTGCTTACTACAAAATACCAGCAAAGTTTCATTTCAAGAAAATGATATGAAAATTGAAATACATTGGCATATTCTTAAGACGATCAACAGGAAATATACGGCTTACTAATCTTTGAACGCATTTATCTCAGTTATACGTTTCACTCCCTGACAACCTTTAACGGACCATAACTTGACCTCTGGAAATCGTGTGAAGTTCATTAAGGTGTCATTTTAATTCTTAAAGCATGGTCTTTGCAAATAAGTAAAAAAGTGAAAATGACAAGAGCTGGCATTTACTGCTGTTTTGAGCTGGATGGTCACATATACAGCTGAGGAAAATATCATCAAAAAAACTTATATATATATCAGCATCCATATAGCTAATTGCACTTTTCAAATACCCATTTTCTACCGTGTAATATCATTGAAAAGTATTCTCTTATTAACAGATATTATACCATTTCTATCAGTCATATGGTGACGAGAATATTATATTTAAACATCCGATGAGGTAAAACTTTGCTTGGT
Source organism: Ophiothrix spiculata (assembly GCA_000969725.1). Taxonomy (NCBI): domain Eukaryota; kingdom Metazoa; phylum Echinodermata; class Ophiuroidea; order Amphilepidida; family Ophiotrichidae; genus Ophiothrix; species Ophiothrix spiculata. Next base: position 192,989 of record JXSR01S004014.1, read on the forward strand.
TGACTAAAATAAGCAGCAAAACTTGCATTCAGGCCTTGCATTTGCATGTTTTGTTTGAAATTAAGCTAACCATGCAAGGATCTTTGTAAGGCGCGCATTGTCAATATATTTTTCTACTCCGCGTGTTTCAAAAAACTTCTTTCCATTTCGCCATGTATTATTATTTAATGTTTAATTATAACTTGACTGCTCACTTTCTTTTATCAGAATAAATGAGACTACAAACATAGCGTATTTTTTAAAACAAACCTGATAATTTTTATGTTCCTTTACTTGGATATTGAAGAAAGAAGAATCCTATTGCGTTTGAGTTAAAGCCAACATAAAAATCAAGATAAGAAGAATGAGAAGCAATTCAATACATACCTAGTTATTATAGTAACGTCGTACAAGATCGCGTTTATTAAATAAAATGTGCCTCAATTCTAAGAAAAGCATATTATTTTAGGTTTGTTTGCCTATTCCAAAGAACAGAAAACTTAAGTTTCTATTTTTATAATGCAATTGAAAGGAATGTATTTCAGATACACGAACTATGAACTAATATACGCAGTATCTTGCACATAAACAGACAGTAAGGTTAGACAGATGAAGCAATGTCAGCTCTGAATATCGTTAGGGAGTATAATTATGTATCAGCGTATATTAATTGTGGATCACATGGTATATTGTTCATGATCATTACCTTTCAAAACAGTAGTAAAGATAATGTCATTATTATTATTTGCATTATTTTTATTTGATACCTAATTTAGGCCAAAGAGTATTGTGCTAATATCAACTACTAGTGCTGATTGATAGTCCCTTTAACTCATTTAATTTTAGAAAACGTGTTGTGTTCAAGAAATGATTCACTTAAATTAATTTGCACAATATTTTTATCACGTTCTTCTAATTTCCTTTTAAATCTTAAAGTCATAATTAAAAATACACGTACAAAACTTAGTCATTTGATGGAAAAAATGAAGAGGAAAATAATTTAAAAATATAATAATATTATTCCCGTTCCAAATTAAGATATCGTGTGAATGAAGTACTGAAAAAGCATGACTTGTTTTATCGTACAATGAAACATGCAAGTATTAAAGCCTTTCTTTTGATATTTTAACATGACAATATTTAATGAGATGTATTTAAAATTGTATATGTATGTTACTTTAATATACTAAAAGAGCACAGACCATAGACACTTTACAAAATAAGGTATAGTGTCACAGGATAATTGCGAATCATATTTTGTTTGAAGAGGGACAAGTAGAATTCTCGATTGTGTGGAGTTTTATGAATTATACATTAAGGTTCACCGTAGCTGGTAGGTAGTCTAAATTGATACATGTTGAAGCACCCACACACTATAAAAAGTAATGATTCAAAAGAGTATTCTAAGTAGCCAATGTTTTTTGGAGGTTTGCAAATGATGTTCTGAAATAATAACTCCGGGAATGATTAGTATCTTGCATACTTGAATATATTAACCATAAAGCAGTTATATTAAGATGCATTTGAAAGTGTAATGTCAATTGGATACAGACGATGAACATAGACTCAGAGGAGATACTGAATCGATATATGTTTGCAGTGATACAAGTACAATTCATGTTTATTTTGGAGCATATGCATAATGCAACTAGATGGAATATAATCTAAGCTTGTACATGTTGAAGCACCATTGAGATACAAAGAGAATTACAATCTGTAAGTCTATATTCATCAAAGGATTGCAAACAATTAAGGCCTACATATTAAACAAACTGGAGACTAAACTTTATTCAGACAAAATCATTTGTGACGTGTTTTCAGGGAATGGGTAGAAAGGGTCAAATTTCAAAATGATATGCAAAAGGTAAGAGGAGTGGTTGTCACCCACTACGATATATAATTAACAATTACCGAAACATTTTAAACATGACAATGTTGCCAAAATTCAAGGTGAACACAAATTGCACAGAACATATAAAATGTGGACTTAGTCAAGAATTATTTATTAATTCAAACTTTAATATTACTTTTCTTTGCAAATCCCAGATAAATGATGACATAACATTTGCTTTTATATCATTCAAAATAGCACACACTACTACATTTGAGCATTATAACAACCATTACAAAAACGTACTGTGAAATTTTTGAACCACTTCACTGCTGGTCTTTTCGATTAGATAATGATAATTATCCAATAGTTTCATTAAACTCCAGTTCTTGCACATGCTTTGTTTATCTAACATTAATAAGTCTCTTTCGATTTTGACCATCATTCACAATTTTCATATTTTCTCTTTAAAAGCCTAGAATGGCCAGAGTATCAATAAAGGTATTTTAATATGGTTTATTTGATGTTAAAAGATAAAAAAAAATGTTGTCGATCGTATATGAAGAGTTAGTTACCAAAAGGGTCTAAATCCATGAGTACTACTAATAACATAAATTAGATTATCACGGATTTCGTGGCATCATACTTGATTGGTTTAGGAGCTATCTTAGAAATGGAAAAACAATTTGTATATTACAATAATTACAATTCAGATATGGAAATATTACATGTGGTGTCCCCAGGGATTTATTTTTGGGACCGTTACCTTTTATACCGTATGTAAATGACATAACAAATACACCATTCTAGACTTCATATTGTTTGCTGATGATACCATTCTTCTTTACTCTAACAACGATTTTAAAAATAATATGAATGTTGTAAACAAAGAGCTGATTGAAGTAAGCAATTGGTTTAAGGCAAACAAACTATCTGTTAATGCCACAAAAACAAATTATATGATCATAGGAACATCTCACATGACTTCATTCAAATCCAAGGACAATTTAACTGTTATCTTAACGACACTGAATTAGAAAGAGTTAAAATAACTAAATTTCTGGGAGTTTTGATTGATGAATGTCTTACATGGAAATACCATACTGATTGTATTTCCAAAACTATATCTTGGTGTCATGAACAAACTAAAGTACTCTATTCCAAATTCTGATATACATAATTATCAAACAAGATATGCACATGATCTTAACATCGCCTTAAATAAAAAAAGCATTTACTGATAAAGCTATCCGTACAAGTGGCCCTCTTCTTTGGAATTCATTATCATGTAAAAAAAAACCAATAATGTGAAACAATTTCGAAATCACCTTAAGCAAAATATTATTCTTAATTATAAGTAAGTTTTTGAGCATGTCCCTGTTTAGTCTTGTTTGGTAGTTGTGCTGTCGAGTTTTTATCTTAAACCAATGTCTGAATGTATAGGTCCTCTAGCTATAGTGACATCACTTACGGAAACGTTTTGCTTATCTTTTATTGAAAGTTTTATTTACATCCTAAAGTGGATTTACGCCCTTTTATAAACACACTGTTGAGGATTTAGGCCATTTAAGAAACAAACTTAGAATTTGGTGTACTGGTATACTCAAATAAGGCAACTTCTGGGACAAATAGTTTGGTTCCATAAAACTACTATGAAAAAACTACACTATGGCAGCAATAACTCAATTTTGACCAAAGTGTATTAAGGGCCTTTTGGAAATAAGCTCTTCGTATATATAGACTTAATAGATGTCTTTGTTTATTAGATGGTTTGGTTTAATTAACTATTCTCCTGAAAACGCGAGTAGTGTCCCTGGATTAGTATAGCGAACACACGAAGATTCAATGTATGAACTTACCACTATGTCAGTCGCGTAGAACTCCGAATATTCACTTTCAAGGTGAAGCACTGGTTATAGATAATATAAAAATCATAAACACATAGCTACGCATAGCTATACGATAGAGTACACTATTTCTACATTAAACAATTCAGAGAAAGTTCATGTGATATGATAAAGTGATTTGTAATTCAATCATAACACGACTTTAACTCTGATATTGCATCGCTCTTAGTATGAAAGTCGATTCAAAAGAGAGATGAAGACAGCAGAAAAATATTTTGATAGCCATGCATATTCATATAGTTGCATAAACATGGAAGTTGGTATTTCAAACAACACGTTTGAATGTTAGGAATATCTGTCGGTTTATGGCAGGATTTGTGCAGACACGTAATATAGCGTCAAAAATATCCAAATATAGAAAACTTCTTAAATGCAGACAAGAATATAGTTAACATATAAGTAGATTTGACGGTTAATGAATTCAAAACATTTATATACATGTAATCAGTAACATAATAAAAGTAGTTAAGTAAGTTTAAATCATAATTGTGTCGTATCATAATAAAGTTATGAAGGGACAGTCCCTTTGAAAAAAAACTGAAAAAGTATTAAAACAAATATAAACATACGCAATGTGTTTAAAATCTATTGGAGAATCACTGACACCTATTTCTTTTATCATTTTTTCTTTAAATTTTCCAAAATTTTCTGTTTTGAATTAATAAACTTTTTAAAATGTTTTTATCCAGATAAAAATTATAAGGATTTAAATCTTCAAAATGACACAATGTTACAGTCTGATAAAACACGTATGTATGTTTCGTCAATCTTGCTGCCGCTAAGAAAGATTCTTAAACACCGTCGAGGGTTGTGGGAAACAAGATCGTATCTTGAACAACAGTTTAAGGTCATAGGATTTCAAGACCTAATACTTCTTAACAGATGGATGATCTAAATACATCTTGAGAGTACAAAAAAGACCTGAATGTTTTTCCCATTTAATTAGACAAGAATCATCGGGACTTGAAATCATTGTCCTATAGATTTGTGTTAGACAGGTACGGTCTTGTTGCACTCAACCCTTGATTAAAAATAGTTTCACCTGCCTTTCAAATAACTGCCACCCCTACTCAAAAATACTGTTCCTTACCTGAATATAATGTACCTTGTTTCCGACGTTATTTCTTTATTAAGGAGATATATTGATTGGATCAGGCGACACGCAAAGGTATTTCTGACCTAATATCAATATGTCTTATCTATGTTTCGCACAGAGAAAATGATGTCACGAAATGAAAAATGTTTGCATAGAATTTGAGAACAAATCTTACCTCCCCTGCATTGTGTTACAACACTCTGATACATGTCTTTGTCATTCAGTCGAGGAACGCGAGTGCATTAACATTTAATTGGAAGTAATGATACATTTGTCTAGGTCAGAAACAAAACATGCAATAATGGTTTAGAAAACCAGCCGTAAAATGTCTTTTATACAACATAAATATTTCTCCTTAAGTTGTGCATTATCTGAAGATATTTGGATCTGATTAAAATCCAAAGTGGTGCCTGTAATATGGTTGAAAATGACCAAAAAAGTACATTTTGTCGTGATAAAATGCATGTATATTATTACATAATAAATACAAAATATAGTTTTTACGGTTTTGCTTAAACAAAAAAAAAGTAACCTGCTTAAAAGATGTCAATCAATGATGACTTACTAGATAATTTTGTCTAGTTTCATAACAATTTTATTTTAAATAGATCACCCCTGGATGTCTTCAACATTTAGTAGAATTGACATCAAATCGATAACAGTAGTGGGTTGAGAATTCCTACTCTCATATGTTTTTTCTATTATTTTTTCGCGACGCTTCACAGTTTCAAGTACTATATACATCATTTTTCTTTGTGGTACATTCCACATCTTAAGCACGTCAGGTTTATAATTTCCCACTGTAGTTGGTTTGAATTAATTCGATGTTTTAATTTT
>JXSR01S004015.1:56060-69737 GCA_000969725.1 Ophiothrix spiculata
CAATTGTGCGCGTACAAAGCTAATTTTAGTTACACGTTGTTATGAAATTGCCAAATGCCCCGAATACCTGCTAGTTAGGTTAAAGTCATGAATCATAATATAATTCCTTCAATGATGTATGGATGTTTGTCAAGTAATAAGACGTGTGCTCATTACAAATGTGGAAATAATTACATCCGACAGTTTAATCAAAAACCAATAAAAAGAACAAATTAATAGAGATTTCTAGATCAAAAGTATTTGCCCAGGAACATCGTCTCTTTGTTGGCCAGAGGTATGCTTTGAGCTTAACAGATATGATTGAACACTGTTTACCTAAATGTCTCTATAACATCATCACGACTTTATATAATATATGACATTGCCTGTCATCATTTGAAGTATCTACGATTTCAAACCTAAGAATGTAAAAAAAAAAAAAAAAGGATCGTTGTTCTTGGATGGACGTTAGTGCACGTTTAATGGAATTACCTATATGCTGTCGTTTCAACACGTCTGGGAAATATGAGGCTTGGTTTAGATGTTTAGACAACAAATAAATAAACATTAAAAAGGTTGCTTTTCATGTCATGTTTTTGTTTTGTTTTGCTTTGTTTATTTATATTTGTAGCAAATTCAACTGAAGTGTATAGCCTTTTCTTTTAATACGATTAGAGCGTGTAACGGTACATTTAAGGGAGGTCGGAGCCTCACAATCCCTAAAACTTGTTTTTATCATAACTTGAAAACTAATAAAGTAAACTACATAGATGTATACATTTTTAGAAAGGAAATTTTACAAGGGATGCATTTCTAGCATCAAATTCAAATTTTAAGAACTCGCTTTTGATAAACTCACCAAAAATAAGTTATTTTGCCAAACATTTTTGAACAAGCCTAGAAAAAGTATTATTTGGCAAAATCTTCCAAAATAGGTAAAAATCATCTTAATCGATAGTTCTAGGTAAAGTTTTCTCACAATTTTGATTAACTTCTTAGTTTTTACAAAATTGACCAAAAAGGGCCAAAAAATGCCCAAAAATCATGATGTTTTGAAAAAAATGAATTTTTGGCCTATTCGGTCCAACATTTTCAAAACTAGGGAATTAAACAAAAAAATGAGAAAACATTCCCTAGAACTATCGATATAGATGACTTATACCTATTTTTGAACATTTTAGCCGAATAGTATTTTTCCTAGGCTTGATCAAAAATGTTTGGCAAAATAACTCGTTTTTGGAGAGTTTCGAAAAAGTGAGTTCCTAAATCAAAAATCTGATGCTATAAATGGATTCCTTGTAAAATTCCCTTTCTAAAAATGTATACTTTTATATAGTTTACTTCATTAGTTTTCAAGTTATGATCAAAATAAATATTTAGAAATCGTGAGGCTCCGATCTCCCTTAATTATACAATGTTTATTTGTCATTCAAAAAGCTGATTTGCTGTGGAATTCACTTTTTAACTTTAGAAAAATCTGAAAAGGGATTTTCTTAAAAAACAGCTTGTGTATTTTGTTTTCTTTTTTTAATTACATAACTCCTGTTTTGAGGAATATCACTGCCTTTATACTTTAATTTGGGGTACGAACATCTGTTTTAGGGGCATTATGTACAATGGTTTTCTCCAGATAAGCTTCAACCAGTGTTAAAGTATAATCAAAATTGCAAATTAATGTACGTAAAGAACTAGTCGCGACTTGTTATTACTTAAATAATTACGTCGATCTACATTTTCTCCATTAAAGATAATAAATGGCGCAATTTTGCACATATTTTACTATTATCAGGGGAACCTTTATTTTCTGAGTATAACTTAGATTAATAACAAACTCTAAGCGCTAAAACAAAAACGGAACAAAACACAGAAAAAAAAACCCTTATGAATCAGAAAATCCGTGCCAAAAAAGATATGTTTTCAACTTTTAGTTTGAAGTGCAACAAGTTGGGGAAGTTACGGAGACGAGAGTTCCAAACAGTCGGAGCTGCAAACGTGAAAGAGCGTTCACCGGCAACCTTAAAACAAACACGTGTAACAACAAGTATTTTTTCTGAGGACGAGCGAACAATTTTCTTGTGGTACTATTTTGTATAATTTAGCGAACATTATCTTGTGGTACTAGTTTGTAATGCGACTCGTAGGACGGATAGTTGTCTAAATATTTTTGCTTTAAATAGACAACATTGGTTATTGGTTTTCCATTTGTTTTGTTTGAGAACTTGGTAAATGACAACCTCAATATCGAATATAAATATGAAAAACTGGCTTTAATGAACACACTTTTGTTAACATTTTAAGTCTCTAGGATGAAGGTGAAGATCAAAAGTAAGAGGCTATACTCTCTTCAGCGTCCAGACATTTTAATGAGCATTATTAGTTGAATGTATTCTCAAAATACAAAATTTTGAAATTTCTTATACACAATTCAAAATTCAAAATGTAACCTGTATATGACAAAAGCTTGGCACTTGGAACCTGTATATGACAAAAGCTTGGCGCTTGGTTCACAAATTGGCCATCGAATGAAAATCGTAGAACGCATTTTAAATAGAGCTAATCCAATCTTGGTCATAATTGTATTTATCAGAAATTTAGAAGGAAAGTAAGCGTAGAGTATCATATTCTCAATTGATTGTTTTGTGTTTCTTTTCTGGTAAAAAGTATTATAATCAATATAATTCAACTCCTGATAGTATTTCGAAGCTGATTTCATTTCAGTGTCGATATTTTCAAAACACACTTTTAAGTGCTATTTGTTAGAAGAAGCAAACCTATTTATTGGTTCCTAGACTACTGCCAATGGGAAAATAAACAAATCACGTATTTGTTTGCTATCAATGTCAAAACCCCTTTACAAAGTCTACTTGTTGAAAATATCACGTTTCATATTGTTTATTTGTCTGTGTTTGTCATTCAAGAGAGACAATTTCATGTCAACATAGGTAGAAATATTTCATAAATCAAACGATCTATGTAGAAGACAACCGTATACATTTTAAAAAGTTAGTTGACGAAAAATAAACTTATTTATTTATTATCTCACCTTCTGAACTTTGAAAATGAACCGCTCAAAGGTGTTACGTAATTATGACGTCATAAATTACTTTCTTTAAAGGTCTTAAGAATAGTGAAAATTAAGAAGTTTGTAAATATGGCCCTTAAATTAACATTTTTGCTCTTAAAGCTTTAAATATCAGATTGTTATCAGATTTGTTGCAACAAAAATGAAGTAAATGTGAATTCAAACAATTTTGTAAATTTAAGCTTTAACGCACACATATTTATCGAAATGGCGACTTTACTTTACTTAACCTACCAACACATAAGGGAGTAACTCCGCATATTTTTTATCAAAATGACCAAGAAGGATACAAAAGATATTATTTAGATTTCCATTTCCATAAACATATAAAGGAAGGATTAATAGATGTATTTCTGTTGCACAATATTGGACTAACATCAACGTTGGTAGATAAACAAAGATATTAATATCAATACTAACATGTATCTTGTAAAATAAGTAATCAATATGTATATTGACTTTCTAAATGTTTGGCAAATATTCTTCATAATCAAAATGACATTGCTGTGACCAAAATCTAAAAATGTTGCACACATTTGAAAGTCTCCCTCATTCCGTTCTACCTTATCTGTATGTCACCAACTTCTATAATGATTCTCAAAATTTATGATTACTTCTCCAGGGACTAATCACTTGACATATCATTAGTTATTGCATTAGATTTAATTTCAAAATTGTTTAATGGCTGTAGTATTGGTTCAGAAGTTATGACTGGTTGCAATGAGGAAATATTATTTTCAATATTATTGAAGAAGTATTATGGTAAAGCAATTATAGCGAAAAAGAGGCTATTTTGACCATGGGTCTCTACTACATAAATTGCAATATATAAAAAAGTAAAGTAAATAAATGAATATTTCCTTATACATAATTACGTGCCAATTTTGAAAAGTTTTGAGTGATCAGCATCATGCACCTAGCTGACACCGAGAAATATTACAGCATTGATTATGGTGTTTTAAGATATGTTTTTAGAAAATAAAAAACTTTAATTGCGTCTTGATATTCCAATACTATTGAGTTATCATCGGTGACAGCTTTCATTACACTCGGTCTTAAGGCGGTGTCACATATCACAAAAAGTACGAATAACGTACTAATAACGTACACTGGATTTGTCATTGAAATACATGTAATATCGATTACCAAACAAGTTCGTTATTAGTACGTTATTCATACGGTACGGTGATGTGTGACACCGCCTTTACCCTATTAGCCGTGGCGCCGTCATGATTTGTGTCACGGACTTACTTATGAACAGATAAAGTGCCTAGTGGACCGTTCGGCATGATGATATGATTTCAAGATGGCTGTTATTTCATTAGTACGATTCAACAGTTTATTAACATATTGTCATTTATATTTCGTATTAAAGTGATATCCTCATCAAAGAGAGTAATTACCAGTTGACACCTTATCGATGTCCGCCATGTACTTGGTCAATGTGGAAAATGCAGTATAATTAGGTGAATAACACAAATGCTATAGATATTAATATTTAACATATACTCCTGCCGATCTTTTTAAACCCCTTCAACCAAGCTATCAATGATGATGCTCTCCCGATGTCTTATGTTTACAGATTGTCAAAATACCTACTTTCTTAACCATCGTGGTTTCGGCTTAGTTTTGATGTAACTGTCAAACACCGATGATTCAATGTCTATGACTGTAATAACGTTCATTTCAACATGACATTTTAATTTTCATATAAGAGAGTGTCAATAATCAATTAAACACTTAAAATGTTGAAGTAAGAGTTAGGTAAAATGGGAACATTGCTATAAGTTAATTGAAGTCTTACAAATGATGTTTACTAGAAGTATACTTCATATCCTTAAAAATAAATAGGATTGCGGCTAATAGTATTAAAGTAGCGCAATGAACAACAACAGCAGTAATGACAATAGTATCTCAGAGAAAAATATATTTCCAAAAGATACACGGTATTCATAATGTCATTATTCCTTCTTTAAGTTTTAAAGAGCGTGAACAACAACGATTATCTGCAAATTTTACAAGCAAATATATTGCCCTTGCTTAAAGAAAATCTTTCAAAACTTCAAAAGTTATTCATTATGTCATTAGTCTTTCATTAGACACGTTTTAATATGAAGCGTTTTACTTATATTATGTGTTCGTTATTCGAGTGCTTGGTTTAGATTTGCATTGCATTTTCATTTACATTTACGCGTCACTTGAAAATTGCATTCTTAAACAGCTGCCAACAGAAAAGAATACGAGCTATATACAACAAACAATCGTTAACATAAGAACAGAACACTTTCTTTAGACTAAGTCTCCGACAGAAAAAGCTTCCCAAATCTTTGGAAAATTATGAATGGTTAAATTTAACATATTACTTTGGTATGCTGATTTTACCAGAAATAGAGTAAGCAACTTTTTATGTTTCGCACTGAAACGTAATTGAACCTTGCATATGCCAATATAGCATAGTACGTGATGTTTTGAATAAAAAATTAAATTTATATTCCAATTTTGAAGAACTTTATTACATATACTTTATTCTTATTTTACAAATTTCATTTGACTAAATTTCAACATACTGTGTATATCTGATGCTGATACGTATAAATGATATTGTTTTAAAGGTTCTCTTTCTGGATAAATGTTAAAATTAAACACCGGGTTTGTTATTATTTGAGAAAAACGAGACGTAAAAGATATTACATAATGCCGTGGTGGTAATCGTGAATATAAGTTATATTATCCATGACATATTCATGAGAATATTCATGAATAACAATAAATGATTAGACCGTTCTATGTCCACATTTACATACCGTTATAATCTACCTCTTGTAGACTACTTAGATCTGCGTTAGCTTTTAATATGGTTGTTGGTGCTGAGCGAGTCTTTAGATATAATTGGTATCGAGTTATCAACAGATACAGCACTTTATACTTTTGATCTTCACCTTCATCCTAGAGACATAAAATAGATAAGGCGACGTCTAGATTTGTGCCACAGACTCTTGTACGAATCAGACAAATTGATCATTGAATTATGATGCGTTATGATATGAATTCAAGAGGGTTGTTGGTTATTCTTATAATTCAAATGCTGTTTGATAATATTTTGTCATTTATATTTTTTTAAATTATGATATTCACATATTTACGGTCCGTTATTTATTTGTTTAGATTGAACAAATAGCATTTATATGATATCACGTGATTTAAGTGTCTTACCAAAATTGATAAATTGTTAGCGAGTCAAGTGTTCTTGTGATTAATGCAGATGAGTTCGTGTTTGTCAGCATATTAAGATACCGTCAAAAAAGTTAATTGAGTCGAACACCGCTATCCGATCCATCTACACTTGCGTCTGTTATTAAAGTGTTCATGTATTTATCGTCGACGCGTTCTTCGGAATTGTTTTACTCCCGAGTGAATGACGCTTGCAGTATACTGCAGTAGGATTAAGGGCGATCTGCATGTATATTACCTAGAGCAAAGCTGGTTAATTACTTGATAATGCACTTTGTATCTACATCCTTCAATTTATATTTTTCCCATTATCGATGATTACATAAAGTCTAGACAGTAATGTTATGTTTTGGTTTGATTCCAAAATACATCGTATGCAGTATTTAAATAAGTATATAATAATGGAGACTTCACTTTATTGAGTATATGAACCAATTAAAAAACGCATGCCAATTTATATTGATTAGTTATAGGAAGACCAAACATTTTGTCATTAGCGTGGTAAAAACATCAGGTATATCAGATATTGGCTGTTCAAGGCAATAAATGCAACTGTTTAGCGTAGTCTCGAGTTTTCGAAATACAAGTTTTGCGGACTTTATTGACGTTGGGCCCAGTTCCGTCATGTTATCTTTTCCGACACAGGTCATCGTCAGGTTACCAATGGTTAATTTGCTACAGCAATTGTGGAAAGTGCTGTGAAATTTTATAAAAATTAAGGGTCCCAGAAATGCAAAAAATATTTCCATCGTGTCTTGAAGAAACTTCTCAATAGCAAATAACAAACTGATAAAAAACAAAACAACAGCTGCAGCAGTGACAACAATAAAAACAATAACAACAAACATTAAAACATATAATTAGGCAAACAACCCGCAAAAGTTGTATTCATTTATTGTGACAAAAGAATTACGTGCTGAACACGTTTCATTATTTCAATTCTACCAATTTTACTAGTAACATAACGTATCGTGTGATTTTTCCTTACTATATATTTTTTTGTTTATTGAGAAAGTAAAGGTATTCGTGATTTAATAATTATTGTTCTAAGACTAAGACACACGAGGTGTCTTGTTTACATCCCGTATTCGTTAGTCAAGGTCTTTGTTTTGATTTGCAGTATATGGTCAATTACAAGCATGATTTCATTTACCGTCTATGATTTCATTAATCTTTTTAAGATACAGAAAGTGTTTTATTTACATTATGTATTCTTTATTTAAGTGACCGACTTACATCTGTGTTACATGGTCAATTACATACCTCCTGGATAGCACTTGGAAATGACATTCTTAATTAAACGTATGTCGTCGGAGGCTATTCTCTTGCTTCAACAACTTAAGTCTGTGGAATTGTAAAATTACCGTTTTTTTGGCTGAATTCATACACAATTTATACATATATAACGAGAGAGAGGTTATGGACATACATCCTGTGACAAACCACAGCAATTGAAATCTTACCAATATCTCTTAATTGAGTTAAATTTAAATTATCCCACTTCAACATTTTCAGCAATTAATATATTTCAACATAGTAAAACGTCCCATTTCCTACCATTTTAAACGTGTCCTTTTCTTCATGTTTCACATAGTTCTACTTTAATTGCTAACACATTGGTATATTTTTTGACATACTTTATTTATATACGTACGTAGATAAAGACACAGTTTTCTTATGATTCCTGAATGTATGACTATTCAACCTTGGCAGTGAATTAAACCATATGTTACATGATATATACATTCCTATTCTGCGTCAAACAAATGTCTGGAATAATTAGAGTCATTATGATGCTGTTCATCTCAAAATATCAGCAATAGTTTACATAGTCTGCTGTTAACTGAAACTATATTATAATAACTATATAATTACATCATAGGTTTTATAATACCATGTCATTTCGGTTTGTTCATCTCGAACCAGTCGCAGAGACAGCACACTTCTTTTGCACTCTAAGTGAAGTACCCGAACATATTGTCATTATGCAAATTAATTAACAATGTTATACTTACTTCAGAACACCTGCAAAATTCTGTTTCAGGAATCACTTAAATCTTATGATCTTCAAAGTATTCACCAAAGAAAATGGTAACTATTTCAATGATTGCATAACATCTAGTTTAGTTGATTACCAATCGATATTACTCTATTTGGTTGTCGCTTTCATTAGATATTGTCTATAATAAAATAGATTGGTTATAGACATATCTGTTGAGAAAGGTTATTTACTTACGTTCGAAGCTGATTATTCTAGAATACATAGTTTCATCATATAATGTGCTACCTGATGAGGCAACATACGTAAAGTCTTTTATTGGATTCTAACAATAGCAATATAACTGTTTGGAAAAATAAACAAATCACGTATACCGACATATGACAAAACTCTTTTAGAAATACCCTATTGTTTAAAATGTCACGTTTCTTATTGTTTTATTTGTCAGTACTTTCTTTGAAAAAATAGAGCCAATTTTATGTTGCCGTCGACACGTCTGACAATTTCCTCAATAAAACGGTCCCCATTGATGTTTCCAGATTAAACATTGACGATTAATACTTAATACTGGTGTCATTAAAGTAGAACAATGTTTATCTAAGACAAAAAAACAAGAACTTTAAAGCTTTACATCTGATAGTCTTGTTTAAAATATAAATAAAGATAATGTGCTTCTAAATATGTGGCGCGTTACATCAAAAGGTACTTAAGTTATCGGTCGTGCAAATAAGGAAATACAGGCAAATTAAACCTGGACAATATAAAGAAAATGATGAGAACATTGTTGTCACTATTCATCATAACTTAAAATCCCAAACTTCATTTTTCATGAAAATCTGAATTTTGCAAAAATTGTAGACAACATGTAACTTTTAATGTAACGTGTCACATATATGCAATGAGCTTTATGGATAATATTACTCTTATACACATAAAAAGAAACTCACAATATAATAAATTTAGATCCATCCTGTGACTGACCTAGTACAATGTCTGAATGCGTCTTGGATTGGTTTTAAATTTATTGCTATCAATAAGTAAACAATCCATGTCTCTAACTTATAACAACTGCGAAACATGCTCAAGATCCTAAACCATGGATGTCTAAACGGTTATTCAATTGCAATGTTAGGAAATGATCCACTAATTTTAACAATTGTTGTCCAACTTAAACGTTCTAGACGATTTTCCCTCTTTTGGGGTGTTTTTTTTTAATATGTTGAATGTTTTGTGTCCATTGTTATTCTACCTCTGAGAGAAACTGTTTCATTTAAAACATGCATATACTAATTCAAGCACTCGGTGATCAGTCTTTCCATCAACAATTACTTTACATGGTCAATTACATTATACGTCCTGTATAACTCTTGAAACAGAATTCTACGATTGAGGTACACTTCAAACAGCGAGAAAACTATGCCATCACTATATGCTTTAATTGAAAAGACAGCGACATTCTTAAGTTTTAAATATACACTCCTACAAGTGCACACTTCTAATTATCAATCATTCTGCTAAATGCAAGTTAGAGTGACACATTTTCAGACTAATGTGTTTTCATTCTTGATAGAATGAATTGTGTTCTGCTTTAGTAAGGGACTCTATTTTGTAGAATATTTGACAATATTTTGTCTGTTTGGTCGAGATGAATTATTTTTAGAAGTTGTTTAATTTGCTATGTTTATAAGCACACCTCATTGTTTTACATTTTGTCCCACTAAACAATGTGCAAGTTGTCAAGCACACTGTTGCAAAACCAAAGTACTAACTTGGCATAATGGTACATCATTTTCAAGACGAACTCCAAACCTTCAGGTGCCATGAACTGCGATAATCATAGACAATTTTCACATTTAAAACAGAATAATAAAACTTAACAACGGTAAGGGGTACTTGATATTTTTTCAGTCACTTTTAAGACTAAAAGTATATCTTGTGAAATACCTTTCTAAAACGTTGGTCATTAAATAAAAATATCGGTCATGTAAACAAGAAAAAAAAAACTTGAAAATAAATACAAGCAACTAAAGATTTAAAAGTCAACTAGATCAAACATCTAAAGCTGTGACAACCCGATCTTGTGGACATCGATTTTGACAACTGATTTTTTTTATTTATTTTTGATATAGTGATCCTTAAAGACGGTCGTATATCTATAAAGGTCGTGTTTTTGCTCCTGTTGATACGATTTCAAGTTATCAGCTTGTTATTATTGATAATAACTTAAAAAGGGAAAATCGAGTAAAAACTGACCTTTCATTGGTAAAATTACTCCAGAGATCACCATTTTCTCCACTTTACGAACAAAAACAAAGCTATATAAATATATATAGATCACCTCAAAGGTATTGTAAATGAAACAAACTTTGTAGAGAAAATATAACGTCTGTTCATTCCAATTTGTTGGAAATAAAAACAAGTGCTTATATAATATCGCCTCAAGTGTGTGGTTGTGGAGTGCGATTTACCTGATAGTGCTGACACGTTTGAAAATATGATAGAGCAGTTTGTTATATCTCTTTTATGACAATATACGTTGGATATAAATTGAGAATTTTTCTGAAAACGTAACATCATTAAAGTTACCGGACATTAATTTAAGTTTCGGTTTAAAAATATGTTAGAAATAGAAAAAAGATTTGGATAAATATGTTTGAACTTTTACATTAGGTCTCTATGTTCGGGACTATAAGATCTTGACTAGATGTTTTAGTATTGATACACCTGTCCTCGGAATGTAAGAAGTTTTATTTCACGATTCGCTCTCATAACATGTACAATGGTCCGACGATACATTTTCAACTAAGCAGGTAGTCAGATTTTTGTCCAAATAAAGAAATATTGACATGGCCAGATCAATAAGAGAGACTTCACTTTCGACTCTGACTGAATAAGGAAATTATATACTAGAACATTGTTCATCATTAATGATACTTATTACAAAAAGAAGGTCAATTACATTATGCGTCCTGGAAAACTGCTCAATTGAAAACGGAATTCTTAGACTTAAGCACACTTCAGATGGCAAACAAAATGTAACATGACCGTACTGTATTTTTATACAGAGCTAAGTTTTAAGTATACACGCCTTCAAATATGCACTTTCCATCAATCATTCTACTTCCTGATAGAAAATACAGTGTTTTTAAACTCCTATTTTCCGGCTTGTACAAGTATATCCTGTATCGTTAAGTCTCATTTGACTATTCTTTGATATACATTAATCAAAACGCTCAGCAAAAAGAAGAAGAAGAAGAAGAAGAAGAAGAAGAAAAGAAGAAGAAGATGAAGAATACACTGAATTAATAAAAAGGCGACGATGAAATTGAAAGCACATATCCAAACGCAACTTCAAACGCCTGAAATATGTTTATAGAATTATTGACTATATATATATACGTTGTTTTTAACAACACAATAATAGCTTTTTGGTGAGTAATTTATTCTACATCACATTTGTAGGTAAACTAAAAATGGAAATGTATCAATCGGTATGAAAACGTTATTTTAATAAGAGCACAGCATTCTTCCATTTTCTCTTATGATTTGATTTTGGAATTTGAATTACTCTACACCAAGATGCTTTAAGGGTACGAGGAATCCACATGCCCAGGAAAAGGTGAATCCTAACTATTTTTCAATCATGAAAAGATAAATAGTTTCCACTGCCTTTGCGGGGACTCGAACCATGGATTATGGCGGTGGTTAGTCATGCATTACGAAGCGAGAGATCTACCACTGAGCTATCAAGGCAGCGTTAAGATGGTGAAATAAAATCTAAAACATAAACATTAGAATGCCGTATTTTTGCCTAATTGGAATGCTCAATCTGTAAGTAAATTATGAGAATACGTATATCAGACAAAATGTAGATAATGTAGATACTAAAATTAGGCTATTCACAGCTCAAACAGGGCGAACTCAGAGTCATAATTCACGCCCGATTTTTCGGGCAAAACAACGCGGGTTTGTTACATTATTATTCAAAATCAACACAACACATTTATAAAATATTATTTGTAATTCAATAAAAAGTATCAAGCCTACAATCTGTCAAAATTTGAAAACAGGCGAATCGTTCGAACATCATAAAATTTTAAGGTTCCGGCGAAAAAGGTGTAAATTTTTCGAAGCAGTTTATTGACGTAATTTTGACCTTGATAATGGACGTGAAATCACTACTTAAGTCTTATGTATAAACTAGAGACTCTATTACATATGTACGCCAAAAATTGTATTATTCCGATATGTGTAAGTAGGTAAAAAGTTGCAGTAAAGATGCCGTTGGCAAAAATGGCACCCATTTAGGGACTGTAGCCTTAAGGTATATATCTAAAAGTCATTAGCGTCTAATTTAGTATCTGCAATTAGACAGGGCTCTGGTATTAGTCAGTGCGTTAAAAAGCAATTCACTTTAGGCAAAATAGCGTTTGTTAAACATGCTAAGCAATTTAATTCTGCTCAAAATTGCGTTTTACCCGTGTTGAGTAAAGATCATAAATGTACAAATACTGCATTCCTAAGTCATTTGATCTGCTAGTGTGCAAAACCATTTTGAAATAATCAAAATGAAATACACCAAAAAATAAATAAATAAACAAACAAACAAAAAAGTGTCGGTAAGAGGCAAATGCTTAACGCCCTATATTGCGAAACACAATTAGGAACGTATCAGGAACATGTGTATATTCTCGCTTGATTTTATCTTACAAAAAAAAAATACTCGAAACTATATGGAAACACGCTCCCATAAAAATTAAAAAAGGGTGACGCTTTGAGTGGGCCAACGATCTTCTTCATTCTACCAAAATATATAATATTGCACCTTGATGAAGTTTTTTATTGCCTTTGTGTTGTTTACGTGAGTACATTAGCGTAATATTTGAAGTTCAAAGGTATGGCTTCGAGCGTGTGAAAACACGCTACCCTTGGAATTTTACAAAAGTTTCCTATGGAAAAGTTACCAGTATGTCATGTTTACTGTTTCTGTCTTCAGCTTTAAAATCAAAACAAACACTATTAAAACATTTGTATTGTGTAATCAATAAACTGTGCAGCACATTTATTTTGGATTTTCACTGTTAAATTATCTTTAAAGTGATTAGATAACCATATCTTATGATTGTTGCAATACAAATATTGGTAAACATCGGCTTTTGAAATAGAGGTATGTTAAGTCGATCAATAGAGTCCCACAATAATATTTAAATGTAAAGCGACAAGTTAGGATGTAACAACCATAAGAGGAACGTGAACACAATTTACGTAACATAACAGTTTTAAAAAAGGCCAAAAGAAATTGTTGTGTTGCCCTCCGCCGGCCTGGTCGAAATTGTGGAAAAACCCGACCCGGTTATTTTTTCACCAAAATTCTTCAGTTTTAATA
>JXSR01S004016.1:38991-49896 GCA_000969725.1 Ophiothrix spiculata
AAGTTGTATTTTCCCACGATGTTTCTTATAGAGGCGGTATAGGACATGAGTCACATCGACGCTGCCGGGGATCGTATACGATATTAACGGCAACCGTGCAATAGTTGCCACGACCACCCTCCTCTGCAAAAACTCTCATTTTTAGGGAATTTTCAAAAAATGAAGAAAAACATAAGAAATTGGCCAAATATTATAAAACTTACTAAATGTTTACATTGAAGGGTTTTCTGTAAATGGAAATAGGTTTTGGTTCCCATTCCCAAAAACTATTCACTTTATAGCTAATTTTCTGACATGTGTAAATAGCCGTTTATGCTACTTTAAAGCGATTGCAACTTTTTTTATCATCTCTTTAGCAAAACAGACCTGATCGTGTTTTGTCAAAGAACATGTATCAGAGCTAAATATGATGCACACTTTATTGGAATTTTATAGTTGTAGATGAGTTATTCATCTGTTTGATCTTTGGTGATAAAATATTACAGTAGATCTCTACAATGTTATAGCTTGGTCACAATTGTACGAACATCTTACTAGCAGTGTTTAGTCCATCTAAAAGGACCAGGTGACGCCCTCGCTGCTCGCTTTACTCACTGCTCGTGGTCCTTTTAAAACGGACTAAACACTGCTCGTAAGCTGTTCGTACGATTGTGACCAAGCTCTTAACTGTCATTGATGTATCTTTCTATCTTTCTTTTTCTATTATATTTCAAACTTAAACATGATATGCTTTTTTATTTTTGTTAGTCCCAACTTTCATAACATTCCTGCAAGATGTTGAGTCGCCTTACGAGGTCCACGACTACGTGAAGATGTACCTAGGAGAGTCGAGAGACACGGCCGAGTTTGCGCGCCAGTTCCTAGAAAGACGCAATAGGCAACGAGAGCAGCAACGTAAACAGAGAGAGATGGTGAGAAAAAATAAAAATAAATTGGTTATTAATAACCCTGGGCTTTACAGAAAACTAATAAACCTTGTTATGCTAGGTCTATAAACATACCCATACCCTCGTTATTTCATTATTAACAATCACCAACTAATTCATCATCTTTTGTTGATTTATTTCACTACTAATGTTGAAAAAGTGATTGGAATAAATGCCGTGTAAAATTTTTACAATTTTTCCGCAGCTTTGCAAATATTCCTACCCCGGATTCCTACCTTCATTCTTTATGTAATGGTATCAATCCACACTCCACAGTCAGAGGTGCCACATTTGAGAATAAATTCTGAATTCAGATATTTTTCAATTGGTTTTAGCCTAAATTCAGAACTTTTTATTGGTTGTTTCGTGTAGAAAGGTATAGGCAATTTTGGTTTCTCGCATTCTTTCAAAGTATTTCAGATTGTTTGAACACCAATGAGTGGCATCTCTGTACCACAGTATATTTAAGATTTAATGAGCCTCCCTTCATACTATTTCACTATATTTCTTTCAACATTGAGTTTTGTAAATAGGCATGATTATTTTCTCTTTAAATTTTTGAGACCATATTACTGTTTGCTGTTTTTCCGATTTCATTCACACAAAATCATCATCAGATTTACTTTTACATCGGTGTGTGGTCTTAATTCCCACGATTGTTTTTGACATTTTCAACCCAGTTCATATCGTATCGCACAAATTCATGTCCATCAAGTCTCATTTTTATTTTTCAACCCATCTTCGTAATTTCAATGTTTATTTTGAGGGTTTTGTTGGATCATTGTATAAACTAAAATTCCATATTTGATTATTGTATAGAAATATCAGAACGAGGACAAATGCATGTTTTATGTTATGTAAAGCAATTTTGCTAAGGATTTCAAAAAAAAAAAAATGGTTTTGAATTGAAAAGTTTTGACTCAAATCAACCATGAAAGGTTAGTTCAGTATCTTGTAATCATACCTATAATTTGCTTTGTTTAATTGATAGTGTGTCATTTCATTAATGTTCTATTTAAACCAATCTTATGGAAGGAAGCGATTTCTAATCATGATTTTGGACAACTCTATGACATGTTTTTTTTCTACCTCAAAATCCAAGAAACTTATTGGTATGCCCGAAAATTATATCTTTATACAGAAATCATTTGCAGCGAACGAGCCAAGAGGTGTATATTCCAACCAGTTATTCAGCTAATAACCAAACTCTATCGATAATCAAAAGGTGATTTAATCCCCAAATCCCTGAGTTTATCTCGTTAATCCAATACGTCCAGGGATTAGTCAACCAATCCAGTTTGATGAAGTGTCAAAATACCACTTGAATCTCCCAGGGCTATTTTGAACCATTCAAACAAGAAAAAACTTAGCCCTTGTAATCTTTTTTTCCATAGGCTAAAATTTTCTCACCGGCTATTTTGTTAAACCCATACCCCTGTTTATATTTTGTGTCTTTAATATTGACCATTTGTTGAAATTTTCAACACATCAAATTTTGTTCTATATTTGTCAACAAATCCATTTCAGACCTAATAAAGAGTTAACTTTACACCATTTTATAACTTGAATTTTACCGTGGTGTGGACTTACTAAAAACTAAGAAAAGGACATTGTGAATTTTAATCTGCATAACAGGATTATTTGAGTAATCCCCGTTTGGATAACATATTGTAAGATTTTCCTCATGTTTTTATCATTATTCAATCGTTGATACCATTTTTATCGTTATTTTTCTGATTTAAAGTTGATTTCATTTCAAAAAGTCTCTAAATCAAAGCTTGATATTATTTTAACCCTTTTCTAAGTCAGATATGGTTAAAATTTCTTGCCCCTTATTTGAAATCCAGAATTGGAATTTACACCATTTTTTATCCCCTTGTGGATGTAATTGTGTTTATCTGAATCAGAAGTTGATGTCACCCCTTAAAATGATGTTACCCCCTTAAAATCATCAATCAGATGTTGATGTAATTTTACTCCTTGTTTTTTTTTTATTCAGAAGTTGATGTTTTTTTTTCTAAATCAGACCTGGATATGATTGTTATCATAATCTGTGTTTACTTCCATTTTGATCCTTGTGGTTGACAGTGGCGCGTTGCTGCCATGATTCGCAGAAAAAAGTTTGGTGTATTATATGGTTTCATTATGTATACCATTTTGTCAATATGGCAACACTATTTCATTTCATTATTCTCTCAAAAACATAGTTGCAACCATAGATTAAAGAAAGTACAGATAGGAAACAGGTCTAATTCCACTCTAAAAATTCTGTGAAGTTATGGGAATATGCCACGCTGGTGTCGCGCCTGGGCCAACGCTGCACGATTGCATAGTGACCAAGTTCTGTGCTCAGGTCGCGTGCTTCAACTATTTGTCTACAATACCATACACATCTTACATTTTTCTGCCAAATTGTGCATACTCATGATCAAGGAACAGCGCTTGACTGGCTCAATAGCCGCATTCTCAGTCAAATTTCCAATCAGTTGCCGGAGTATGGTTGCAACTTATTAACTCAAAATGATGTATCTTTAAAATTCTTGCATTTACAATGAAGTTAGTCAAACTGCTGACCTGTATGATCAGCGTTGGTCTAAACCAGGCTTCCTCACATAGTGGCACAAGAGCAAAATGTGGCCCTTTTGGGATGCCATTTGGCACTTTCAATCCCAGTTAAAATAAAGAAAAGAACAGTTCTAACAAAGTATATTATCCCATATCTAAAAAGTTCACCAGAAGTTGTAAAATGTTTAATTTCTGTTGATATTGAAAGATCTGCATCTTGATTGATTGAAATTGTACAATAAACACTTCACTGTTTTGATGTTGGGTATGTCTGCACTCACAAGGTGAAGGCGAGTGAGTTTGATAGAACAAATTTGCATGACGCACTATGAAATCACAAGATTAATGAATGTGTGAAGGTTTATGAGGCTCGTTTACTTACCAAATGAATTTGTCATAGCAGAGGAGTGCTTTTGCAGACTGCATGTATTAGCATTGATTTCTATAAAACCTAGTATGATAAAAAGATCAGTAGCAAGTGACCATATCTTTAGGGGCCTCTTCAATACTCAACCGACAGCTGATGGCCTGGAACCAGTGTTTTTTTTTGCGGTTGACATTACTGATTTAAAGCTGTCGCACTGCAGTACAGCTCCTTTAACCCTGGTCACATAACCACGGCGACCGGTATCTGGTAATCCGAAGGAAGCCGCAACGCCAGTATGACATCGGTTAACCTTGCGAGCTCTTGCGATGCCTGGTCGGTCGCCGGTCGTTATATTAGACCATAACTGAAGACATCGTATACAAGGCGCAAGGTTTTAACTCAGAATTAAATTCTTGCTTCATGCTTCCGGCGTCTCTATTGCTCACGAGCACCGGTCAGGCACCGACGGGTGTCCGCTGAAATCTACCGGATATGATGCTGTAAACACATCGTAACCTGGCCGCAAGGTTATGTGACCAGGGTATCAGTAGCATAATTGTCAATGTGAGTGGCCATCAATGTGTAACGTAACTGTTTGTGATTTGCAGTTACGATCAAAATGTCAAGATAAACAATTTAATGGCTTGACAAACAGATTACATGTATTACAGTGGAATGAGCACAATTTTATTTAAAAAAGATAATGTTGAAGTATTTAAAACCCTGCTAACTAGATATAATTTTAAACAGAAATTTCCTGATCAACAACACAGTAGTCAGCTATTTGGATTCAAAGCAGATCATGAGTTGCTGCAGTAGTATACTATAATAGCTCCCCTTTTGTTACCAGTGTTGCCATTATACTTGCTGTCACATTATGGTGGATTCGGAGTCTGTCGATATGCATCGATCGATGCCCATCGACACGCAGTCTTTAACACGCGCTATTCCTTATGCGTTGTGTGTGTAAAGACTGTGCGTCGATGGGCATCGATCGATGCATATCGTCAAGACTCTGAATAAACCATTAGTGTCCTTTAGCTACCCCTGTTGCCAGTACCGCTACTATCCTGCCAATTTGGGTTATTTAACGATGCATGTCAGAAGTTGTAATAATTGACACTGCTCGGGTGATCAACTCTATGTAACTGTACCTATTTTATCGTATTTTATGTAAGATTCTGTATGACATGGCTAAGGTTTAAGGCATGGTGATTAATAGGGTTGTCCCCACTTCACTGTTCCAGGCACTTGGAATTGGGATTTCAGTCATCAAATAAGCACCATCTTTGAACACTTTAACATTGTGCTAAAAAAAAAAGTTGTTTGGTTGTCCTCCACCGCCCGCCCCTATTTTTCGAAACTGGAAAAAAGTTTTTACTGTAGAAAAGTGTACCACACCTAATTTCAGATTTCCAAAAAAGTTATTGTTTTCATTTTGTTTACATTTTAATACTGTTTTTAAACTTGTATAAAGAGGTTTTTTGGTACAGTAGACTTATTTACATCTTAATAGAGGCCATAATAGACTCATAATTTGGAGTAGCTTTGACTTACATTCGAAAAAAAGTCCGCCCGCCCGCACTTGCTCAAAAAAAGTTGAAGAGGACAACCAAACAATTTTTTTTGTCCTTATTCGCAAACATCAGTGGGTGAACAAATTAGACATATTGGGTAATGGATTACACTTACCGGAAGTGATCCACATGTTTATGTACCCTGTCCTTTCCAGCATGCCTCTATATGTTACACCACAAGGTCAGTTAACAATTAGAGGAATGTTTTTTACACCCATGTTTGTTATACACACCCATTTTACATACAACATGATACACAAGGTCGGTGAGTCATTAGGGAGTGTTTTCCACATCCAAACACACATTTCGAGTATTGCACAGTGAATTTTTAAGGTAATTATTTATCAGAGATGCCACTTTTCAGGTTTTGACCTTAAATCAGGATTTTAGAAACTCAAACCATGATTTCAGGTTTTTTATGATCTCTAATTTACATGTTTTCATATAGTTTTGGCCCTTTTTGGAGTATCTTTCAAGAATTGATGTTTTTTTTCAGGGTTTTCAGTGGCATCTCCATTTATGTTTTAAGTTAATTGGTATGTACATACCTAAAAATGATTTACATTATCTTCAGTACAGTTTTACTTTTAAAATATTTGGTCCTATAGTGTTTGATTTGAAGAGTTACCAGCATGTGCGGGATTTGGATGTCATGAACTGAACAGGGGGTGATTCTTCAGGAATTTTTGTGTAGATTTCAGGAATTTTTTATTCAAAATTTCCGCAATTTTATTTGTTTTCAGCCCAATCTGGATCATTCTAGACTAATTTACGACGGTTTTCAGGATTTTTCTCAGCAGCAGGGATTTTTCTAAAAGGCAAATCACACCCCTGACTGAAGCACTACATATGAATCTTTTCAGTAACAATTTCTATAGGCCAAGCAAAAGTTTATTGGACAGTTTAAACAAAAATCCAGAGTGCAGGGCCCCATTGTTTGTTAATGTAACTCCTACCCTGGGTTTTCGTTTGCTTTGATCAATGAATTTTTGCTGTGCCTGTGATGTGCTGGAATATCAAATAAGTGCTTCTGTTTACCCTCACAAACTGGTTTTAATTTTATAATCATTTGACTGTTATTGTTTCAACACAGGATTCTAACTGGATGGGCCAGCCGGTCAAAGGTCACCCGCATCAAGGGAATTTGACAGCCATGGGAGATTGGGAAGATGTGTCACGCGGGAACACCAGCAACAAGAAAAAGAAGAAGGGCAAACAACTGGTCGATCCTAACATTCTTGGATTCAGTGTCAATGCTGCGGAAAGACCAAACATTGGCGAAATACAGAGCATCAATGATTAATTGATTATTGATTGTTTTGATCGGCTCGTCTGAGATTGGTAGGATCAGTTCATTTGATTGGATCCAAACGTGGATGGATCTCTAAAGCATGAGTAGATCAGCCTTGACCGACTGAGTGATTATTCAGATTGGTTACTAAGCATGTGGTTTTTTTGATTGATGTGATCAATAGATGTCAAATATTGATTAATTGGTTGGTTGATTGATAATCTTGTTGCCTTGATTGGAAATATGTGATCACATGACTTTGATCACATGATGTGCTGACATCACAACTTCACAAGGACTTAGCTTGTTCGTGATGTCGGCCATTCAGAGAGATGGACTCTGACATTAAACAAAGACTTGAAAACTAGTTTATATTTTTTAAGAAAACAAATATATTGTTCTTGACATTAAGATGGGATCATTATTATCATTATTTTTTTGATCATTTTTTTTCTTTCAAACACACAGATGATCATTCTAAAAATGAGCAAGGAAGTTTAAGGTAATTTTTGTAAACAGCCTTACAGCTTCATATTTTGTTGCTGTTGCAAAGCTCAAAATTAATAATTGTTAATGATAGAGCACAAGCATTCAAAAGATTTATTTGAAACCTATGTTGGCCCTCCAAATCTACAAAAAAACAGACCAACTTGTTGGTCATCAAATCTTAAAACAACCTAAGAAAAATTATTTCAGATATCAATGCAATATACAATTCTTGTTTATCAAAAGTATATTATTATATAACCTTTTTATGTTTTAACAGTTTTAAGGGTTCATGACACTTTTCCAACTGAAACTACATGCCTTCATGTGATTTCTGAGCAAGGTCAAATAAGGTCGAGACTTGGTTGGTGACTCAGCACTTTAAGATATCCTGTCTGGGTGGAAGTTATTGGTAGAGTATTTGTCAGCTTCATGACCCAAGTTCCTTGCCAGTGCTGGGGGACCCAAGGGTTGGACATACAACTGACAGGTGCATTAAAAAGCATTTGTGATAGGCCTTTTTCATAACAGCTTTGTTTCTGTACCATACTGCCTGATGATACAGCTCCATATACAGTGGAACCTCGTTAACACAAAATATGTTAACACAAAAACCCTGATAACACCAAATGTTTGTTAGGACCCAAGTATTGATGTGAAATCAGTTGGATAACACAAAATCCTGATAACCCAAATAAAACTCTTTGGCCCCAGTGATTTTGTGTTAACGAGGTTTCCATTGTACTTCATCTAAGCCTCCTTTAACTTGGTGTCCAGTTTTCAGTGCTTAGTTTATTATTGGCAAAGCAATAATTTATTGGACAGTGTAAACCAGCGTGCAGGGCGCCATTATTTTTAAATGTAACCCTCCACTTGGTATATTTGTTTACATTGCCTTATAAATTTTTATTTTGCCTATAGGCCATTTTCATTATTGGTGTATTTGCACCGTTTCGAGATATTTGCACTTATAACGAGATCCAAGTATGGCATCATATGATGCATCGAGACTGAATTCATATGTGTCTACGTGTCAATAATAGTCACAATGTATCATTTGATGCCCAACTTGATCTCAGGGTCGATATCCTGCAGTGGTGAAAATATACCAGTTATTGGAACGGGGCATAGTCTTGGTATAGTGTATGAAGGTTATACAACATTTTTGTAGGCGGAAATACAAATGGCAATTGTTGATGCACGGGGATATTATTAGCAAAAATGATACAAAGATTACTTGGCCTCTATTAAATTGGAAGAAACAACTTAAGTTGGAAAAACCTTTGTCAAGTTTTTTGAATTTTTTTGAAACATTTTGAAAATTCATTTCCATGATGGAAAGAAAAATGTGTAATATTTTGAATAACTGAAAGCATAAATACTCTTGCAGTATACTGGGTAAATTTGAAACAACTCAACATTTTACTAATTTTAGTATCATATAAGAATTTTGTTCTTTTTGTTATGTTAGAAAAAAAGGAATGAACTCCTTCAGGAAATATCTAATCATAGAGCGACTGCATTAATTCAAAAATTTGTAATTTCAATTTTCATTTTATTGAAACACAGCTTCTTAAGATGTGCATTTAATGCTTAGGATAAAAAAAAATCTTGCTGCGACTTGGCTCTATTCTTTTGGCCTGTTTGTGTACAAAGACTCCATGTTCTGCAACATGGTTAACTAAGGCAAAAAAAATAAATTGTTTGTTTTCCCTCCAGTGGAAAAATTAAAATTTTGGGTTGGTCGGTCGGTTGATTTTTTTTTTAACTCTTCACATATAGTTTAAAGAAAGATGTCATTCCATAGATTTTATTGTGAATACCAAGCAATGCAGGGCTTAATCAAAGATTGTGGGTCATTGTTTAGAGGAAATGTGCATTTTATACTACTAAATGTGGCTTTATACTGCTAATTTTTACGTTTTCCATCGAAAATATTGAGTTATTATATTTTACATGTTTGAAGAAAAAAAATAAACTAAAATACCCGACCAAAATTTTTGGCATTTTAGGGTCGGTCGCAGAGGGCAAACAAACATATATTTTTTTAGGCCTAATGCTACAGTTGCATACAGAATAGTAATTGGCTAAGTAGTAAAAATGATGGTGCACCATATCATACAGAACCCACAAGAGTTTTAACAATAGGCTATTCCAGAAATTAATGGTACACCCCCTAAAGAAGGCATGGGATTCCCAAATATTTTGCATGAATTTCTCAGTGGGAAAGCCCAACGTAAATCAATGTTTTCCCTCCATGATGGTAAAGAAGGCATGGGAATTCCGAAATATTTTCTCCAATTTAGCGCATATTCCCAAAATTTTCACAATTTTTTGATCAAATGGGTAAAGAAGGCACAGGAATTCCCAATTTTCTGTCTTAAGATGGAACATACCCCTAAAGAAGGCATGAAAATATCAAACCTGGAATTCCCAATTTTTCCAGAAAAAATATGAATGCCTTCTTTAGGGGGTGTACAGTTAATTTCTGGAATAGCCCAATCTTAGCAAGTTCACAACAATGCACCTCTAGGTGTATTGCAGCAAACCCGAGGTGTGTTGCTGCAAACTCTGAAGTGTATTGCTGCACACTCGGGAAGTGTTTTGCTGTGAACACAACAATGCACCTCTAGGTGTATTGCAACAAACTAGAGGTGTGTTGCTGCAAACTCGAAGTGTATTGCTGCATACCCAGGAAGTGTTTTGCTGTGAACTCATAAGGGTTGTTAAAACTCCTGTGGATTTTGTTTGATGTGGCATGCCATAATGTTTACTATCAGCTGACTACTCTTTCTATACATGACTGTAACATTAGGAAACAAAGTTAAATCTCTCCTACTGGAGTAGGACTTAATTCGTTTCATGCCCAATCCTGGGCTTGTGATCAGGACAAATAATTGTGTTCTGGCAATTGGTTGAAATTTTGAACAGGGCGCAAAATAAGGCCTAAAAAATATGTTTGTTTGCCCTCCACGACCGCGAAAAAAGAAAAAAAAGAAAGAGCAATCGACCTGATTTTTTTTCACAGAACGGCAAACAAACAATTTATTATTTTGGCCTAAATACAATAGAAGCTATGGCAAGAGCTAGTAGATCCCAAGTTTCCATGATGTAGCCCACAACTGTACCATTTTAGCCTGGATGAAAACTGCACTAGCTGTAAACAAACACCCAGACTGCAGGGCCTGAAGTATGTATATGCGACATGCACTCTGCATATTTCTTTACATTGGCTCAATACAACCATCATGCCTTATGAAGTATGATGAGCCCTTGTTCCAACTTTGTGTAAAAGTACCCCTACAATGTCATCCTGAACTCAGTACCAATGTAGGTAGTTAACAAAGAATATGAGAGAGAAATCTTGCCTGATTTATTAGAAGCAATGTTCAATTTCAGGTCTACATTATGGTGTTGTGATGTATATTGCCTTGACGATATCAAAAAGATAAATTTTAATGCCAAAAATTGTTAATAGATATGTTTATTCTCATGTATTTGTTTAAAGATAGAGATTTTTGTTTTCAAAAAATTATTTAGTCAAAAGATTCCAAATTCTTTGTGGAATCAGCTATATTTTATTTTATTACTTTCCTTAACAATTCAAATCATATAAAAGAACATGTTAAAAAACAAACAAAAAGTATTATCATCTGCATATCCAGAGTAAAGCTGTTGCAAGTTCTTTTGAAT
>JXSR01S004016.1:83414-94282 GCA_000969725.1 Ophiothrix spiculata
ATTGTACTTACCCATTATCCATGTAGCAGAAAGATATATGTCCCTAATGTACACTGTAGTTTTCAATCCAGTATACGATAAGAGTCAAATATATACTATCAAACAGATGAAAGTGATAGTAAAGACTATCAAATGGATGAAAATGATAGTAAAAATGACAAATGGTCACGTGTTACAATCTTACCAATCAAATGACTAGAAACTATGGATGAGTTATATAATATACAAATATTGACTGGTAATTAGCGTGATAGTATACAAATTATTTTCCTTAGGTGATCTCAAACCATGACCCAAACAAAAAGCATTTTATAT
This sequence comes from Ophiothrix spiculata, assembly GCA_000969725.1. NCBI lineage: Eukaryota > Metazoa > Echinodermata > Ophiuroidea > Amphilepidida > Ophiotrichidae > Ophiothrix > Ophiothrix spiculata. Next base: position 83,730 of record JXSR01S004016.1, read on the forward strand.
ACCATACAGATTTTTTCATCTGGTTGGTTGAAAAACCATTTTAGCACTTAAAACACCCGTTAATGATTTACATAAATATATATGTTATGCTGACCGTGCCGTATTGTGCAAGAGAACTAGCTTACACACTGCAGCATGTATTTGACCATGAATGATATATAATTGGATAGATTCAGCCCATATTTATTGGTCGAGCTATGAGTTGCAAAAATATTGGGTGTAAATCATCCAATTTTGTCATTATCATGCGTATCGTCCGATATTATCATGTATCAGACAGCTCAAAGCATGATAATGCATATAATCGTTCACGTAAAGCTTGAGTTATTACAAAATATATTGAGCGGGTCTAGTGAAAAAAATATGCCCTGGATAAAATCCTAGTTAAATCCAAGCCCTCACTGTTAACCAATCAGAGGACAGGAATCTATATGAGGTATATAACTTATAAGGCCTAAAAAAATTGTTTGATTGGCGTAACCCGACAGACCCTATTTTTACCCCCTTCCCTACATATTTTTATTTTTTGAGCATGGTAAAAAACCTCCAAATCCCAACTTTGATGGGAATCCATTCATGGGGACCCGAGATATGGCTTGCAGGACATTCAAAATGACAAATAAAAGATGTGTTAGAGAAAAAGTGAAGATGTGTTGTATATTTTGTGTTCTTTAAAAAAAATCTGACCTACCTTTTTTTTCTATGTTACGCCAATCAAACAATTATATTTTTTTTATGCCTAATAAAAACTATTGCTCCAGAGTGGCCTTGAGACTATATTTTCTGAGGCTGATAGTACAATAGTCTTAAGATCATTGGCGGAATTAGTTTTTACTATTGCCAAAATGAAAAAGCAGTCAATATTTGTTTTATATACCAATTTTGAGTGAGCAAATGTAAAAATTATTGACTGGCTCAAATCATGTCAATCAGAGTGTATATAACATTGCCTAAGTCATGTAACATTGGATTAGACCTTTATCTACGCTGGGCTCCGACGTCTTATCCAAAATAAGATGCCGTACAGCTAATCATTTTAAGCACTTGATTGGCCCGTATCCTGAAGGCGTCAAACACATAAACACACGTGACGCATTGGTGATTGCGTGAATTTCTTGTAACGCGTAGTTAAACGCGGTGCGTCATGCTGAAGTCGCGCATGTAAGCATCGCCATTTTGTCAACCTCTTCACCAAAGCCTTCCACTCACGAACGATTGCCGTGTAGTTAGATAGGACGAGTGAGCTTGCAAGTTGTGTAATTCTACTGGTCAAAATTTTGACTAATTATGATCAGAGGTTACCTGCGATAGTTGGCAGTCTGAGCCATAAAGTGAAGCGCCGACATCGAGGGTACCAGCGTAACCTTTATCAAGCATTTTTTTTTTAAGTTTAAAGCTTTTTCTATAACTGTTTTTGCAATTATTATTTTGCTATTGCAGGAGGGAGTGTGCATACTTAGTGGAATCGCTTATAATGGAAAAGATACCAATGGGGCAGCTAATTGGAAGGGTGTCAACAGTGTCAGCCTATCCAGATTGGAGGTAGCGACTTCGCTACGACAACTTGTAGATGCATTTAATATCAATACTAATAGATGGGTGCTAAGGTCAGTATATACACAATGTTTTATTTTTTGTTTATTACATTTTATGAATGAACAATAACTCAAAGGTAAGGTTGATTGTTCAGTAAATCATATTGAATCATATGTGTTTTTCAAGTTAATTGTTAATTGATTTCTGTAAAACATGTTAATTTCGCGAGGTATTTAATTTTGCGGATTTTGCAAGGGAAAGAAATCGCAAAATTATCGTCCAAGTTCATGTTTTGTTTATATTATAATACTTAGTGTTAGAAGCGCCAGTTAACAATGCTAACATGCCAAATTTCATGGTTAGAATAGTTAAATGTAGCCCACATAAATCAAGATAATAAGATTTTCTTTCTTTAACCCTCTTCTGTACCATGCATGAACGTAGTATTCTATCCAGTGCCATTAAAAACACACTGTGCCGCAGGCAGCATAGGACACGATTAATAGCATCCACTAGATTTAGGGACGAGGGATTTCTAAAACGCAAATTTAGGATACGTTTTTCGTGTATTTCTATCGGGCCAAGCTGGGTCACGTACTAAAGAAAATATTACAAATATCATATTTTTACCTTTCCTCAAAAAATAACAAAAGTGTTCTTATAGTAATCATTATAATTATGTTATTCCAAATCCGCTGGGGTTCACGCTTGAACCCCACTTTTTATAGATGTTATCATATTTTTTACCGATTACGAAAATCCCAGAAGTTGTATTTTTCCACGTATCCCAACGGCTTTACGCAAGAGGCGGTAAAGGACATGACACATATGGGGGATTGGCTACCATACAGTCTGGCAACCAGTAACAGTTGCCACAGCCACCCTTCTCAGCTGTACCGCATTCAAAATAGTCGTAAGAAATTTACAATTAAATTTTGTCAACTTTGTGCTTATTTTTAGCAGCTCTTATTAGGGCCTCTTTTGACCTGGATACAATTCTAGTCGATTCATTGGTTGTTTCTGCGCTTGTGATCAAAATTTCTATTGACTCAGTGGTAACAGTACCTCCAAGCTGTTGAAAATAAATTTCCCCATTAAAACACACATACAGTTTTTTTCATTACTTCTTGGTCTGTGAACACACGTGAGTCACTGTTTTTGTGCCTGTAGAAATTGTTGGATTTTGATCAAAATTCTTCTGATTCTGATACTAGTGAAAGTGTCACTTATTGCGATTTCGTAAAATAAAGTCCCCGCAAAATCAAAGTGTTGTACAGTAATTGACTCTTGTTTTGACAAAGCTGGTTTCTTGTCATCATACCAAACATGAAAATTTCCCTATTACCTGCATATGCAGAAAATCCTGTCAGAAAATCAACATCATAGACTTCGAAAAAGATTGTACATAGTATACAAATATTGAATACCTGAGCGTGCAATAGTATACAAATATTTAATGATAATGAGGGATCTTGTGGAATCTATTGGTCCCCGAGGTGAACTGGAGGGCGTGAAGTAAAATAGTACCTCACGCCCTCCAGTTCACCAAGGGGACCAATGGATCCCACTTTAGATCCCGAATAAGATAATTAAATATTTGTTTTATATCATTTATTAAATATATTTTTTGTTCATTGATTGGTTAAATGCATACCTTACACTTAGAAGTTAGATTGGCATCGATTTCTGAAAACAATCGCGACCCTGAGTCAAAGTACCAAACATTTGCATCTATAAATATTGCGCTGAGTAACGCTGCCCGTGGGGATGAGGCTAAAAATGAAATAGTAGCCTATCTCACTCAAAAATAGTATCTCGCTCCCTTAAATATAGAATTGTTTTGTTTTCTCTCGAAATAGTGGTACTATTTATCATCATGTGACCAGCTTTTAACCAATCAATGAACAATAATATATTTATGAATGATATAATACAAAATATATCATGAGGTCAAATTTGGACTAGCGTAGCCGAGTGAAATGGATCAGTCCAAATTTGACCGAATTATATATTTTGTACGTTTGCACGTGCATAGGCATTCAATATTTGTTTTATATCATGATATCACACAAGTTTGTTTCATGCCATGCAATAGTACAAACTATTGCACGGCTCAAATCACTGTAATCATGATATAATTATTGTTATGTTATACACATGTACTTTGATATGCATGATACTGTAATTCAGGAAGCAAAAGGTTTCAAAGTACCATGCAAAATTCAAGATCGGCTATACTCTAAAACTGAATTAATTATTAATCTTGATTACTTTTCATTCCAGATATGTTTACAAACGTCTGCGTTTCCTTGGCAACAAGTTGATATCTCAAGGAGCAACCCTACTATTCCTGGCTGTATGGCACGGTTATCATTTAGGCTACTTTATATGTTTTATGTTTGAAATGATTATTATCCAATTTGAATTAGAGGTAAGTTACAGCCTTTTCAACTTTTTAAAATTGAAAGTTCGTAGTATCAATACCAAATAAGTAAATTGTTTTACTCACATTGACATTTCAAACTTTCTGGGCAGAGAATTTAAAGTAGAACTGATTTGGTTTGTTGGATTTCTTCTGCTTCCGATAGTCGTCACTAGGTGGCGTGCTGTTAGATGATGATGTCAGAAGAGGATCGTATAAACGAGATAGAAAGTGGGCCCCCTCGTCTCTATTCATGGTATTCGGAGCATGTTTCCTAATCCATATCACACTCGAACTTTTTGAATGGGTGGCACCCAAACTCTGGACCTGTGGCACTATAAGTTATTGTTGTATTGCTTAAACTAAATTGACTGCTTTCAGATAAACGGAAATAACTTCAATTGGTAGATTTTAATTGGTTCGCCATCAGACAAGTTTTTAACTGTCAAGCTTTTGTCAGGAGTAGCTCTGACTTCTTCAGGTCAAATATTATTGAAAAGACATGTGAGCCGTCTCTTCCCACTGATGACTCGCATGAGTCATTCACTGAAGGCTGCCCCTTGCCAACAAGTGTTGAAAGCAGATCACGTCTTTGAGATTGTGGTGGCTCTGAAAAGAGCCTTTCTGATGGCTGCCCCTTGCCAACAGATTCACACAAAAGTAGGTCGCCCCTAACCTCGAATGTGTTGTCCGACGGCGAACCCGTTAAAAATCTACTAATTGTTATGAATTCCCGTCGTAAAAGCCTTTCTCAAAATCTATAAATTAGTGTTATACCCTGTTACCTCGATCATAAGAACATGTTACCTTGATCATAAGAACACAATCAAATCCAGACATGGCAAACAATTACTGTTTTGGAAACACAAAATAATGAAAGTACTTGCTGATCTGGTGAATAAAATTTTAAAACCTAACAGGAGGACCATTGTAATTTTTCACCACATCAGAATTCGAAGTGGGGCTGAGGGGGTTCTTATGATCAAGATTATAGGGTATTGCTTGAACTAATTTGACTGCTTTCAGATAAACTGAAGTAACTTTAGTGCTGATTGTGTTTTTTACCATGTTGTTGTTTTTCAGTGGGAAAGCGTTATGCATCAATGTGGCTTAGACAAATACTACAACAAATCATGGCTAGTTATACCAGTGTGGGTTCTCAAGAGGTTCTATACTATGTTATTTATTGGCTACCCACTTGTGTCTTTTGTCTTCCTCACATGGGATAAAATAGCTATGGTAAGTTGAATGCAATATGTGGGGTGCTCTGGCAAAATGAGCGGAAAGTTGCGATTGAAGATTTTGAATAAATGGCTGCTAAAGTAAAAATATGATATAAAGATCAAATTTCGTTTTTTGACATAAAATGCATCTACATGTATGCATATGTGTTAAACTATACCCAGAATATCAAAGGTCAATTATGCCGGGAAGTGCAATTATTCACGGTTAATTGATCGCATTTTGCTATCTTACACCATAGTAATCAGTTACTTTGAAATCAATTTGCGACAGTTTTTTACTATCAGATTTTGAGTGGGTTGCTTTGTTTTCGATCTCTAAATGAAGGTTGGAGAAAGAAAGTATGACATGTATTATATATCATTCGAAAGCTGAGATTATGAAGAATTAAAATATGTCATAAACTCAATTTTGAAAATGGCGACTTTTAGTTCATTTTGGCAGAGCACCTCTCATATATATGTTTTTATATGATTGAATAGCACAGTGACAACTTGTTAATATGAAATTCATGGTAATTTGCATTTTATTTCTTGTTATCAGAACTTCATGTTATCTAACAAAGTTATCATGTTTAATCTCATCGTGGGACTAAAATATGTAACTTTTTATCAGGAATTGTCTATGATTTTTAATGTATATAAGGAAATTATTTTCAAATAACCTGTGGGACAATTAGGCCAAAAAAAAATCAATTGTTTGGTTGTCCTCCACAACTTTTTTTGAGCAAGTGCGGGTGGGATGATCTTTTTTTTTTTTCAAATGTAAGTCAAAGTTAACCAAATTATGGCCTCTATAAAGATGCAAATAAGTCTACTGAACCGAAAAATTTCTTTATACAAGTTTAAAAACAGTATTAAAATGGAAACAAAATGAAAATAACAGCTTAAAAGATATTTCAAAAAATAAAAATTCTCAAAGAAAAAAACCCCTTCTTTTGGAAATCTGAAAATTAGGCGCGGTATACTTTTTACAGTAAAAACCTTTTTCCAGTTTCGAAAATTAGGAGCGGTCGGTCGAGGACAATCAAACAACTTTTTTTTTTGGCCTTAGTGAAAAAATTCAGTGACAGTCCTGAATTTAGACCTGAAACATTTGGAACACCTCAGGCCTAGCCATGTTCACACAGAGGAATTTGGTCATGACTATATTCTCGCTTGTGAGCAGCTCAGGAGCAAATTCCCAGTTTGAACGCAATTATAGAAAGTGTCTCGCTCTGACCAAAAGTGACGCGCCACTAGTTTTAACGTGCAAGTCGTGTCTCGGTGTGAACACAACTGCTCTAGAGCATGCCTATTATGTGTGAACACACCCTTAGTCTACCAATCGAGGTAGGTGTTCAGATGAGGAAGAGTGGATACAGTGGAGACTAGCTAACCTGTAAGCACCAGGACCAAGCATTTAAACAAATGCACGTAAAACACTATGTCAGGAATCGAACCCAGGACCAATAATATTGTATTGCCACTGCATGCTGGTTTGTATCATGGGCTATCTGTAGCTTGCTTTAAAACCTGAATAACAGAAAAATCTTGCAGAAAGAAATAAACGGTAAAATATTGTATTAAAAGTATAACTGCTCACATAAACATGAAATATCCCTGGGCACATTTACTTCAAAAAAAGGTACAGTATTATTTTTTCTGTCGTGTATAAATTGGATTAATAAATTTACATTCCAGTTTGCATGTAAAATGGGACAAAATCAATGCACTTGCATTATTTCTTTTAACAAAAGGTACAGTATTATTTTTTCTGTCGTGTATAAATTGGATTAATAAATTTACATTCCAGTTTGCATGTAAAATGGGACAAAATCAATGCACTTGCAGTAAATTTTGATTGCTGTCCAATGCACTCAGCCCCTACGGGCCTCGTGAACTGGACTCATCAAAATTGACCGCGCGTGCATTGATTTTGTCTCATTTGTTACTTGCGCATGAAATGTGCATTTAGTAGTCTATAATTATGCAGCTCTGTTTTGGTAATGACAAAAATAATTGTGGACAATTACACGATTCCTATACTGATTTTCTATTACAGGTATACAACTCCATGTATTGGATTGGTCATGTGCTATTCTTAAGTTGGCATGTCGCTTATTTTCTCATCATTAAACCGTATCTAAGAAAACGAAGTAAGAAAGACCAGTCTAATGGAACCAAGTAAGTGACACATTTTATAATTTACAAATACTGAATGTTTATGAGTGGAATGGTACAAATATTTCATGAGGTGCAAGATCAAATGCTCCATTCAAACGAGGTGAAGCCGAGTTGAATGGGGCATTTGATCTTTCACCGAATGAAATACTTGTTCCATTGACACGAATAAGAAACATTCATTATTTGTTTTATATGACAGCTAAATAAATCTTTGTAAACAAAACAAACCGAGATAACATCTTTGATACTGTACATGCAACGACGCGTCTTTTGCTTGCGCTCGCGGACTGTTCAAGCGTATATTTAAAATTACGCCCGCGACTGATGTTGCGTCTTACCAAAAAAGGTAACCGTGCAATGTATCGAAATTTTTGCATGGCACTATTGCACAGTTGGTGACGTTTACCATCAAATGGACCAAATGACCAATGGCACGTGACCTAAGATGCGTCAATCAAGTGACACATATTTATTTAGCTGTTATATTTAAAGTAATTGAATTCTTAGCTGAGAGTGCTATAGTTCAATGGAACCTCTTTAATGCAAAATCTGTGGTATCACATTTTAAATATGTATTATCAGGATTTTTGTGTTAATCACCGCTTACTGTATAAGCGATATTTTTCGCGCTACATTTATTTTTACACTTTTCACGCAAAATGGGAAAAGCATGAAAATAAATGCCCCGCAAAAATAAATGTATATTTGTTGTAAAGGAATACTTACCCAATGTGCTAGAAAATAAAAATGGTACAAAATTGGCCGTGCGCAAAAATTACTGAGCGCGAAAATATTGGTGTTTACAGTATTATTAACAAAATCAGTTTTGTGTTGTCAGGGGTTTGGGGTTAAAATATTTTGTGTTAGAGAGGTTCCACTTTGCCAGAATAATTTATTTTTACCATTGCACAAATAAAATATAGGCAAAAAACAAAATATAAATTGAGTCAGGTTTGACATGTACCTATTATCATTTACCAAGAATTGAAACCATTTAGTTTATAAAGTATAAAAATCAAATTTCAGATTTTTAGCTTAAAAAAATCCTTGACTGATAATCTACTACAAATTCCATGCCATTCATAAACATATGAATAAGTGTGTCATTTTGTATTTGTCATTGGGTCCCTGACAATAATTGCAATTAATACAGTAGTCTATGAAGAATTTGACCTTGAAACAAATGATCAAAATCAAGTTCACTTTTTAGCATGCACTTATTTTGTGTTCATCCATAGACAATAGAACATGAGAAAACATCACTGAAGAGATCCTTATCTCGATCGTAAAATAGGGGTTTAATATTAATAATAGTGTACTTCGGCAACAGAATGGTAATTTGACTGAGAATATGGCTATTGAGCCGATGAAGCGCTGTTCTCTGTTTATGCCGGGACTTACGTACAATTTGGCGGAAAAATGTAAGATGCATATTGCGTTGTAGTCAAGTAATTGTAGAGCTGGTCACTTCACACTCGCTAAGCGTCGGTACAGGCATGGCGCTCGCTTGGCGCAATCCCCTCACTTAGCCGATTTTTAGGGTGCAAATAGTCCTGGGCCCAAATTCATGAAACCCTGCTAACTCTAGTTGGCTGCTAACTCTTTGTCTACCTGTCAAATTTTGACAGGTAGACAAAGAGTTAGCAGCCAACTAGCGCTAGCAGGGTTTCATGAATTTGGGCCCTGTTTCCTATCTGTACTTTCTTTAATCTATGATTTGATCTGTTTAACCAATTGTGACAAGGCTTATGGATAGGTGTTTTAAGGTATGATTAGATGTAAAGCAACAGCATGGTAATTTTAGAAATTTGAAATGGGCACCTTACATCAGTTAGGTGAATTATAGGTATGTTTTGTTTGGGAATTTGTTACTGATTTCACCAGCTGATTTCCCGATTGACCAATCTTGCAACCTTTTCATAAATAAGCTAACCTGTCCAAATAGAAAACTGACCTTTTTCATGATTTGGTTATATATCTAGAGGCACATTACAAATATAATGCCATAGGCTTTGCATGGGCACTTGTTTACTAGAAGTATTTTGTTGGGTTCACATTCAATTTGGCGGGTAATTTAGACAGTGACAATAATCATGTGAAACAGATTATCAAGACAAGGGTCGAGTCATGGGGAAATAATTATCTTTGTTATTTATGATAGTCAGTAGTCCCTATGGTTCATCAATCTAAATAAAAAGGCGAGATTTTAATGACATTGTGATCATGAATTCCACCTTTGGTCTTACAGGTTAGCATTTGCATATCAATATAACCATGTGTCTTTTCGGAGCACGTGTGGCCTAGTGGATAAGGCGCTCGTCTCATAATACATAGGTTGTGAGTTCAAACCCCGCTCGTGTCAATGTGTTGTGTCCTTGGGCAAGGCACTTTATCCTCATGGCCCCTTTGCAATGTGTAGCGTGCGCTTCGGGCTCAGTCTACTTTATTGCATTGTTGTGTGTTTAATAATTTGTAATTTCTAGCAATTTGACCTGCAGGTCACAATTAGAGTTTGAAATAAAAAACCTTATTTATTTATTTTTATTATTTATTTTCTTCTGTTTTTCAGAGATGGCGATGCAACAACAGAGAAGAAGACTCATTAGATGGAATTAAGTGTTCTATTTTTACCTCAGTGATTAATTAATAAGGGAACATCTGGCTACAATTTTCTGCACCAAGCCTACCTAGGTGTAATAAAGGTTTGAAACATGGTCAGAAGGAATCCGGTCCTGTATGAATTCTCAGGGACTCTCTTTAACTCTATTGCAAGAATCTAACTAGATTTTTGTCTATTTCTAGGATTGTTTTTAGCTCTTATCATAATATTGAGTTATATGAGTAAGTATTGCAGAGGAAGCTTTAAGGCTACACTGCCGCTCTAAAATATTTCTGCACAAAACCTTTATTCAGCCATATCTCAAAAAGCGTTTTCCGATTTTCATCATTTTTTGACAGAGTCTATATTATAATATAATTATCGAAGTAACTATTTCGGAATTGCATTCTTTGCATTTGAAAATATGGCATGTAATGCATATTACTACTTTCGTTGGAACATAAAAATTTGAGTTTATATACATTTCTACGCATTTGTTTTAAAACTTACAACCTGAAAATATTCTATTCTATTACAAAGTAATAATGAGGTTATGAAAAATTGATTAGTTACATAGTAATGAGATTTG
>JXSR01S004017.1:0-11790 GCA_000969725.1 Ophiothrix spiculata
GCCAGACTTAATGGGTCATCCGTGCACATTTCGGATTTGGTGTTTGATTTTATACTGTATTGTTTTTTGTAAATTTGTACCATTGTATCTCTATTATTATTGTTTATTGTTCTCCGGAATGTGCTGAATAAATAACAAACAAACAATGAGTCTTTTGTAATGCAGGGCCAAAGATTGACCGAAATACGCAAGTTTCCATGTTTCTTGCAAAATTTAATGACCTATACTACAGATAAACTTTAGCTCTGCAGTTTTTTTCTAGACAAAGATGTTACTAAAAGTCAAAATATATAAATTTGAGGTTGGTTAGTTTGCGAGGGGGCCTAGTGATATCAAAACAATGTATCAGGAAATTATTTCAAATATGTTATACAAGTTTGAAGTATAATGTATCAGGAAAATATTTCAAATATGTTATACAAGTTTGAAGTACTCTTTGATGCTTTTTTTTTTAAATTTTGTTTATAAAGTCCACTTCGTAATCATTTTAACCAACACACAAAACAAAATAAAATTGATAGTAAAAGACAAACCTAAAAGTAGCAATATTAGCCCCTGTCTGCAATTATAGTTGGGACATTTTGACAGTTAATGCACCCAAGTTCACAGCTGTCGCATGGAAAATCCATATCTAATCAAGTCACAAAAAACATAATCTGATAATAGCTTCACATATTTCATGGAAATCTCATAAGTATCCTTTATCAAAACATCAGCAATGGTTAAATTCAAGCTAACGACATTAGGTTCTATAGATTTCCAAAATATCAAGATTTTATCTAAATTAAGTGGTTTTCTTTCATTACGTTAATTGGATTTTAGATCGAGGTTGATTATCCCATGTTCAATGTTGATTAAATGGAGGAGAGGAAGAAGGGTATGGGATGTGCTCCAATTTATAGCTCCGATATCCAAGCTGATCTATTTCTTATTTTTCACGGTGGCATCGTTCTCTAGATTTTGTGGATGACAGATATTAAAGGAGCAGTTAATGATTATTATTTGATGAAAATATTTCTTTTTCTATCCAGATAACAAGGTGAATACAAAATAAATACGTACTTGAAATGTTACTTGATTTCATTCCGATTGGATATGTTGTAAAATTAGTGTTACCAGAGAGATAACGTTTATGAACTTGAAAATCGTTGAGCATTTAGAGAAAAAGATCTGTAATTTGAGAAAAAAATGTATTTGATTCCCAAGTATCTTTTCTAACAGGAGACATAATTAAGAAATAGTAAGAAATGACATGTAAATACTTGTGTAATTGAATTCCATTTTTCATTTTATTTCAGAAACAAAAGTATACAGCTTACCTTTGTGATTTCAATATTTATTGCAATTATTAGTGGCCTCTAGAAAGCCTCCGTCATGGTTATTTCCAGGCCCGTAGCCAGGATTTTTTCAAGAATGGTGGACCTTTTAAGAGGAAAAAATTGCGTTTGACCCTAAAATAATTTTAGTGGTTTTGAAAAAGTGACAAGAAAAAAAAAGGTTTTCAGTACAGTGCAACAGGCCTTATTTTTCCTAATTTTAAATGCCCGGGGGGGGGGGGAGTTACTAACATTGACAAGGTATACGTATATGTGCCTGCCTTTTGGGTGATTTTCCCAGGATTTTTTGTATATCAATGGGGTGGTTTTCATTTCAGATGAAAGCACCCAATTTTCAAAAATTGGGTGCTTTTGGGAAAATTGATTTAAATGACTAATTTGTAAATCTTTTAACTTGAATTTTAGAAGGCAACAATCAAGTATTCTGAATGTTCCTTTCGCCAAGTGCTAAACATTGTTTTTATAAATTGAACATGTTATTTTAATCACCATTACAAATAAATCCCGTGGATTGAATTTTTAAACTGTTCGCCCCACATGAAATTTATTTTCAGCTCTGTTGATACATGTACAAGTTATGTTTTAATTTCATATTATTTAAAGTGTAAGTTATATAGTTTCTTCAATGTTTTCATCTTTTTTGAGTATAACATAAACTATATGTAATATGATATTTTAGGTATAATTTGGCCATGAGCCACTATCAGAAATTAAAAAAAATATAATGAAGCTTGAATCTTGAATCTATAACTCAGATATTGATAGACAGACATACAATGATAAGTTTCTTGTTTCTAAAGGAAGACGCGCAAACGCTGTAATTTTTCATTGAGATATCTGTTGTATGCGTATAATAAATTTTAATGAATAAATAAATAAATTTGTACAATTGACCCAAATTGTTTGTTTTTATTACTGGAAAATATCTCAACAAAAATTAAGAATCTGATAAAATTCTAGCTCTGTTCACACCCATAGGTACACTTCTTGCCTTCAAGTCATTTTAATAGACGCTATCCACACCACATGGAAAATGGTTTGCAAATGTGGCACAACACTTGCAACCTAATCTTAATGTTATTATATTTGTTAAATTTCACATCATGATGATATTATAGGAAGAAAACATACACCACTGGCAGCTAGATATCAACCATAGGAGGTACAGTAACTGTGCTCTACGCATTTAGAAAAGATCCCTATTACATGTATCTAGAACACATCGGCATTTAACAATGACAGGTTCACTCTCTCCTGAGCACACAGCTTCATTGAAAACATTTTAATGTCCGCTTTTATTCATCTTAATAAACCTGAATCGATTCTTCTTCCTCTTAGAAATAAAAACTTATGGAAATGCTCTAAATCAAGCTTAGAATGTAGTAAAACAATCCACATATAAATGGCTTTTTAGAGAAAATTAAGTTTTAATTTGTGCTTCAGATGGATTTACCAGTTAAAAGATCAATCAAAGTTTCTAAAGACAATTCAATTACAAATAATTTGGTTAACCATCACATGAGTAAAAGCAAGATATTTATAAGATTTACAATTAGTAACACTGTTTTACATCATTTTTTCTACGCATAAAGGTTTGCAAAGAATGCAATATTTTTTCAAATATTCCACAAAGTCAGGAAAAACTACTGTATAGTAGGTTATTTCTATAAAACATGTTCCATCAATTCACAGATAAAATATGAAGGGTGAAAAGTAGCGGGAATAATCTGGACCAGTCTCTTTAATTAACAAAGATAGTAGCTAGAATTGAGGAAATCCTTTTGTTCAAAATATTGTTTGTATTTACACATGTTAGTGGTGAAACTCACCGACGCTTAACATGCTGGAGAGGCCCTATTATGACTTATTTCTTCATTTGGTCAAACATGATCATGATTACTTTAGTATCTGAACCCCCTGTATGTTCAGACTATTAAATGCCACCATAATTAAATTAAAAAGGTCGTTTGAAGTGTTCCCGGACATTTTTAAAGGTAACTTGAGTTTATTTTGAATCCACACACATTATACCTGCAAGGCTCACATAGTATATTTAAAGACCTCGACATCATTTCTTGGATTCAGTACTTAAACGTTGCCTGTTGTATTTTTATATTTAGGGATGTAACCACATATTTAATTCCTATCCATTTGGTATTTTCAGTACCTTAAGTTGAAATCACACCTAAATATGATAGTGTGACAGAAACTATTATCATTGTATATTTAAGTTTAACATGTTAACGAATTGGTAGCTAATTGGTAGTCACTGAAGTACCATAGTCTTAATTCAGAGATCTGAAAGATTTGCTTTATATCATGTATTAATAACTTTAAGAATAATATGATTTTTACTTTCCAAATAGTCCTATTTATATAGTTAACAATCTTATAAAAATGAACACTAACACAATGCTAACCACAAACTCAAGGGATAGGTTAATGTGCGTATAGCTTTCGCGTGCAAGGTTTGATACGCGCTTATTTTCATGCTAGAAAGTTGCTACGCATATGAGGTAAATGACTCAGCCGCAAATAGTTTTCAAAACCGTAAATAGTCTTTCAGAACCCGTTAATACACTTGCAGAACCCGTAAATAGAGTTTCAGAATCTGTTAGAGTCCTTTTCCAAAAGACCTTTTTACGGCTATTCTCAAAGGTGATTGAAACTATTCGAAATTATGTTATCGGATTAAAAACCAATCAACTCGCTTAAATTTATTAAATTAGTGTATAACAGGAGTAATTCGAGATGGAATAAAATTGTATTCCCTAGTTACTGTAAACCTGTATTTTGACTTATTTTTATGAAATATGCAATCCTCTTCAGTACATAATTTATTTTTTCTCTCATGTATTTCAAACATCTTCTAATGTTAATTCAAACTTCTTGAAATCAGTTCATCACCTGAGCAGAGCCTCTTAAAGATTCATTGTAAAACAACACGTCCATATCTTAAGATGTAAGGCGAGAAATCCAAACATACTCTGCATCATTCATTATTTCCTCACCACATTTCCCTGATGACTTCTTCCACTTAGTCTGGTCTTTGAGAGACAGATGTATGTATTGCAAAAGCTGCTTTTAATATTTTTTTATTCTAGCTGTTTAACCTTTAACCAGTTTTGGAGGTCTTGACTTTCTTTTCTATTTAGGTGTCAGAAATGCAAAGGGCAATGTTGAAGCAGTTTAAAGTTCTACCATATTGTAAAGTTTTGGGTTAATTGTTGCATTTAGATGAGAAGTACACTAAAAATCATTTTTCAACTACAAGTGTTATATTGACTAAAGCTTTATGATACCCAATAATTAAAATGAAAGAAAAACAGTGCAAAAAGGTACAAATATGCCTAATTTGCTTTTTTTATTGTCAGCCATCTTAGATTTTGGCAGATAAAAACACTAAATTTCACTGATATAATTGTCAAATTCGCCAAGAAACTATATAACCAACATGAAAGTAACTTTTATGTAAGTGTTAAGATAGATGTAGTTAAAATAAATTTGTGATGTACGAATCTAATCCAGCCTCTGAGACGTCATACGGAGCCTTTTTGGGGTCAAAAATGGACCTTTTTGCATATTTTGTGTAGAGAGGTATGTTCATAAAAGTGAAATTCGCCCAAAATTTATAAACCAGACAAATTCAAACTATGCATGACTAGAAAGAAGAAAGAAACCCTTTTTCAAAAATAGGTTCTACAGCTTGATTGAATTTGTATTTTTAAAATTACAGCTATTTTAATGGAAAAAATCATCGAATTTTTTTCTATACAAACAACTCTGAAAAGAGCAGATGCAACAAAGTTTACAATATGCTTTGTCCTTTGCAACATATATTTTCTTGCGAAGTTCATTTTTACAATTTGTTTTATCACTTAAAGTTCAATTTATTCATTTGCTCGCCATTATACAAAATCCTTCAAAATGTTTCTTTTTTTCTTTTCTGGAAAATAAAATGCATCAGATATATCAGACATATAAAACAGGTTGCTAACTTGATTTATATTTTATTATTTCACGATAGCTAGCAGACAGAAATAAAACATAACATATTATGCAATATTTCATTTTATTAAAAACTAAGGAACAAAACTGAGTGCTTTTAAAGCTTTCTATTTCAGGCTGGGTGATGAAAGGCAATTCTTGTCATTGCTTGAAATGTTGGAATCATTGATTTATCATGAACTGTGTAAACAACTAGTCGCAGTAAAATGAACAGTATTGTTCTTGCATCCTTATCAAAGTTCTTCATCTTCGTACAAGAAAAAGCACTTTGATGGATTGCATAAACATCTAAAGAGAAATTATCTTGTACAAAAGTATCTTTCCCATGCCATAAGTTGCAAATTTAAAGTCATCTTAAAGGTTATCCGATCATACGAAGAATACGTGAAGAATAAGTTAAGGTCTACGAGAAGTTTTGCAAATGGGGTACAGTTAAAGCATATAAAATCAGGTTTACTGACAAATGAAAATTGAATAAAAAAAAACAAAACAAAAAAAACAAACCACATCCTACATTTGCAATGATCTTGTTGCAATCACTGTATTATCTAATAGAAAAAAGTGCACATGAATTGTATTTATTTTGAAATAATTAACTGACACAACCGAACCGAAAGTATGTTTCTTTTTTTGTCCATGAATTGAACCTCCAAATAACGTTTGTTTCATATCAGTGTACAACAAAAGTTACGTTTATTGGATTTGTGTCTGGTCTAATCTATGATTATTTCTCCTAAAGCATGAGTGTTTCTGAATTGAATAAACATGGGTCACGTAATAAACTTGACCCAAAAGTATGTTGATTATCATTATACCACTAAAACAAAGCCCCAGATAATTATAAAATATGTTGTTTTTCCATGATTTCTCACCTATATTTTAATGTAAACTTGAGATTTCTAATTCCTTTGCCCTTTAAGACGCAAAGATTGTTATCATAATAAAGTTCAATTCTGGTAGCAAATCCAAGATAGAAGTGAAAAGATTTGGTCGTAAGTTCTGCTAATTTTGTATGACCCCTCATCCTTGTTCAATGCTTTTGGCCCCCGGTGCCTTATCCATATCGATTCTTTCAGCCATCTCGTGGTCTTGTCTGCTTCAAGGTCTATTAATTTTACAAATCATCAGGCAACCTTCAGAGTTGATGACGTCACAGAAGTCGTCAAAGGTTGCCAGTCAGTAATCACACACCACTACCAGTCTACGAGTGACCAAGACTTCTGAGAGAAGTCGAAATATTTCAGTAAGTGCTTTTCACTTCTATCTGGGATTTGCTACCAGAATTGAACTTTATTATGCTTATTATGAACAATCCTGATGAATCTTATACAGAAAGATTGTAATGTTTTTATCGGACACACGGTGGCTTTCATCAGCAAGCATGGCATTTAGATGCAAGAGGCCTTCGGTTTAAAATCGGAGATAACCTAACACTTTCGACATTTCAGAGAGGATTTGTTTTTTTAATTAAGAGGTGCGTAAAAGAGAAAACATATGTCCATCAAAAAGTTCTATTGTAATTGATTTTTAAATTGAATTTTGGAGAGACGGACGAAATAATGGCAGTGCACTTTAGTATAAGATATAAAAACGTTTATTGATAAAGCAACCTTTTTTTATTCTGAATGTTAGTTTTACTTTTAAAGCATCGTAACCCTAGTAAAGTGCTAAACCCTGTTTCTATAAATTGAACATGTAATTGTATCCACAATCTAAAAGCCCTTGGTTAAGTAAGATGTACAAGCTCTTGGTGACTCAGATACCATGACAATTACACGGAGACATATTGATCCACATAAATCAAGCGCAGCTGTATCGAACACGACTTGTAAATAAATAGTGTAATGTTGTTAAGGGTGTTTTCTATTAAAAAAATGCCTTTTCTAAACTTTACCAAATGTTAACTTGAAAACAACTTTGATGTATAATACGCCTGAAGTACACAATTTGAAATACGTAGTTTTATTGTATCTGTTTATGTTCGTTGCCATGGCACATACGGTTATGGACGTTTTTGATAAAGTTTTTGACGTTTTTAACTGCAACAAACAGTACATCGATGAAACGTCCCAATCTCTCAGGAAACGACTCTAACCGCCGGTGTAATGAGATTGAGTGTCTCCAATAACCAGGAGTCTGGGTCTAATTGAACTACACGGAATAAGTCGCAATCAATAATTTATTGATCGGACATCTGTGTAAAATATCACGTGTTTATGATCACGGGGATAAAACATATGCCAACGGCAGCTATATATTAAACCCATGGGTGCCGCTCTGATATGAAAAATGTACACATGCTTTATGAGAAAAATTCTTTACATTCTACCCAGAGGTGGACAAGTAACAAAAGAGCAATGCTCCAACTGTATATATGGTTATATGGTTATGGTTACTATACAAGTACAAGCATAACATGCCTACCCCATGAAGGAGTCTATTCGTACAGGGGACCCACGGCTTTACGTGACTGTCCGACCACGGAGCAAGTAGAGTAAAGTTTCTTGCCCAAGAAAACAAGGAGACGAAAGCCGCCCGGCCCGGGGCTCGAACCCACAATCTCTGTATTGCGAGACCCGTGCTCTAACCGCTCGGCCACGCTCCCCTCTTGTGAATGTGTATATGCTGTGTCTTCCCCGGTAGAAGTGTATGTCATCTTGAAATATTGTTTCTTCTTAAGATACAGTAAGGGTTTTTTTTAGAATTAAAAAGGGGAATGGTTTCCTTTTTTTCTAAAACATGTTGGTTGTTGACACCGAAAAGAGCCGCCCGTTTTATTCATTTCTTTAGGCCAAAGTCTAATAAGTACAAAAAAGAATCCAGGTAAACCTAGACTGCTAAATGAAAGAATAATTAAATCAAAAAAGGTCACAATGAGTGTATAGGAACATTTTAAAGTTAAGTTGAGTTTGGTAAAAGCTTTAAAAATACATGAACATTTTCCAAGCAAGGAACATGTATATTAAAAGTTTTTATTAGAGAACTCAACGTAATTATTGTTGAATGTTGCCTGAAATGATGTAATCGTACTTTTAAATATCTTCCGCAGAAATTAGTCGAATACGTTAAGCGCGAAAAAACCTTTCCAAAGTTTAGCCATAAAAACAACAAGACAAAACACAAAAGTGGGTAGAACATTCAGAAGAAGGCACATTTGTTTGTAAATCCGGAGAAATAAGAATTATGTTCAGTCTTTTGTGCATTGCCATCCATACCTAAAAAAGGCTTAGAGCCGACACTCCTCTCATTAATATGTTGTCTATTTCAAAGCATTCAAGATCTCCAGTGGCGGCACACGGAGGGGGGGGGCATAGGGGGCATTCCCCCAAAAAATAATCTCCCCCCCCCTGTTTGCCCCCCCTCCAAAAAAAATTCAGAAGCTTTTCGGCGCAAAATGTATCTCAATTACCCCTTTTTATTGATCATTTTGTCGCGCGTAATGTCAATATTGTAGCCGAAAAATAGACGTATTTTAGGCAAAATAAACAAATTTTCCCGAAAAATTTGCGCGCTACGCACGTACATTTTTTGTCTGATATTTTGGCCGCTACTCGCGCATTAATTTTTACAATTGTTTTGCCCCCTAGAATTGTGTCTTGCCCCCGCCTTTTGTCCCCCCATAAATGATATGCTGGTGCCGTCACTATTCTTCTCTGACCTGATGAAAAGTGAGGGCTAGGTTAAACTAAAGAGGGCTAAACTAAGTTGTTATATATATTTAATGAAACATCTAGTCACTTTTAAATGCATATTCTGTAATCTCAAATCACAAATTGAAACATTACCATATCGTATATTATGTTTAAATGATTCATCAAACACTGTTGCCTTTGTAAACACTTTGATGAGCCTGACGCGGGTCCAGTTTCCTGCAAACGATGTTGGTGTTGCCAGTTGGTCCAAACCCTCTTAAGTTTATCCTAGCCCTCACTTTTCATCAACCAGCGTCAGTCTCATCAAAGTGTTGACAAAGGCAACAGTCACGTAAGTGGAAATTTTGGATTAGTCTAAATGAATCATTTAACCATTTATTCTACCGATCCTGATGAATCTATTCAACGATATCGTATATTTATCTAAACTTCCGGTTTATCATATAAGCAGAGGCTCTCAAAGATTCATTATAAAAACAAGTCACCCATAATTAAAGTATACTCTACAGCATTCAACATTATAAATACATGTATTCCCTAATGAATACTTACACTTTAAGTTAATATGAGGTAAATGACTCAGCCGCAAATAGTTTCCAAAACTATTCGAAATTATGTTATCGGATTTAAACCAATCAACTCGCTTAAATTTATTAAATTAGTATATAAAAGGAGTTATTCGGGATGGAATAAAATTGTATTCCCTAGTTACTGTAATGTCTGTTTTTTGACTTATGTTCATGAAATATGCAGTCCTCTATAATGCATAAAACATTTTCTTACATATTCCAAACATCTTCTAATATTAATTCAAACTTGTTGAAATCAGTTCATCACCTGAGCAGAGCCTCTTAAAGATTCATTGTAAAACAACACGTCCATATCTTAAGATGTAAGGCGAGAAATCCAAACATACTCTGCATCATTCATTATTTCCTCACCACATTTCCCTGATGACTTCTTCCACTTAGTCTGGTCTTTGAGAGACAGATGTGTGTATTGCAAAAGCTGCTTTTAATATTTTTTATTCTAGCTGTTTAACCTTTAACCAGTTTTGGAGGTCTTGAGTTTCTTTTCTATTTAGGTGTCAGAAATGCAAAGGGCAATGTTGAAGCAGTTTAAAGTTCTACCATTGTCCTTTGCAGCATATATTTCTTGCGAAGTTCATTTTTACAATTTGTTTTACCTCTTATAGTTCAATTTATTCATTTGCTCGCCATTATACAAAATGTTTCCTTTTTTCTTTTCTGGAAAATAAAATGCATTAGACGTAGCATATATATACAACAGGTTGCTAACTTGATTCATATGTTATTATTTCGCGATAGCTAGCAGACTGAAATAAAACATAACATATTATGCAATGTTTCATTTTATTAAAAACTAAGGAACAAAACTGAGTGCTTTTAAAGCTTTCTATTTCAGGTTGGGTGATGACAGTTAATTCTTGTCATCGCTTGAAATGTTGGAATCATTGATTTACCATGAATTGTGTAAACAACTAGTCGCAGTAAAATGAACAGTATTGTTCTTGCATCCTTATCAAAGTTCTTCATCTTCGTACAAGATGGGGTAGCGGGTTGGCGCAGCGGTTGTTACCTCGCCTTGCATCAATGAGGTCCCGGGTTCGAGTCCCGCGCCCGGCGCTTTATGTGCATTTGGTTTTCAGTCCATGCTCGCTTCCGCAGGTTTTCCCCGGGTGCTCCGGTCTTCCTCCTGCATTCAAAACTGAATTTAAAAAACATCTTGGAGCCCTGTTAAAGATAAGCTTCTTTCGGCTTTCTTGGTACCAAGTACCAAGTTGGGTTTCCTTGGCGAAAGCGAAAGGCGAAAGCCTAAACAAGGTGAAGAAAAAGCACTTTGGTGGATTGCATAAACATCTAAAGAGAAATTATCTGGTACAAAAGTATCTTTCCCATGCCATAAGCTGCAAATTTTAAAGTCATCTTAAAGGTTATCCGATCATAAGAAGAATACGTGAAGAATAAGTTAAGGTCTACGAGTTTTGCAAAATAAGCATATAAAAATCAGACGAAATAATGGCAGTGCACTTTAGTTAAAGATATAAAAACGTTTATTGATAAAGCAACCTTTATTTATTCTGAATGTTAGTTTTACTTTTAAAGCATCGTAACCCTAGCAAAGTGCTGAACCATGTTTCTATAAATTGAACATGTAATTGTATCCACAATCTAAAAGCCCTTGGTTAAGTAAGATGTACAAGCACTTGGTGACTCAGATACCATGACAATTACACGGAGACATATTGATCCACATAAATCAAGCGCAGCTGTATCGAACACGACTTGTAAATAAATAGTGTAATGTTGTTAAGGGTTTTTTCTATTAAAAACATACCTTTTCTAAACTTTACCAAATGTTAACTTGAAAACAACTTTGTTGTATACGCCTGAAGTACACAATTTGAAATACGTAGTTGTATTGTATCTGTTTATGTTCGTTGCCATGGCACATACGGTTATGGACGTTTTTGATAAAGTTTTTGAAGTTTTTAACTGCAACAAACAGTACATCGATGATACGTCCCAACCTCTCAGGAAACGACTCCAACAGCCGGTGTTATGAGACTGAGTGTCTCCATAACCAGGAGTCTGGGTCTAATTGAACTACACGCAGTGGCGTAACAACCGGGGGGGCAGAGGGGGCAAGGGGGAAAAATTGCAGACCCAGGGGGAAAAATGAAGGGGAGGGAAAGAAGGAAAAAGAAGGGAAAGGGAGGGAAAAGAGGAAGAAAAAGGGAAAAGAAAGAAGAAAAAAGGAAAAAAGAGGAA
>JXSR01S004017.1:12155-22923 GCA_000969725.1 Ophiothrix spiculata
GCGACCAACACCTGTTACGCCCCTGCCTATACGGAATAAGTCGCAATCAATAATTTATTGATCGGACACGTACAAGTACGTTCTACAGAGTTGAATCATAGCTAAGACATTCAGTTACACCGGTTCACAGGAGGACCTGCGGAATCAGCTTTTTACGCTCATAAAAGACCAGTGGTAAAGTCATCATTATCCACGCAAGTTGGTACATATCACACAGCCAACATATATCTCCACAAAAACTATAATCCATCTCACAAATCGTGTTGCCTTCTGGTCATTTGTCGTAGATTGTATCTAAACCACATGAAACATGATTTGTTACTGTAGAACAGTCCCTTTAGCGTGATCATAATTTCATTATCTGTGTAAAATATCACGTCTTTATGATCACGGGGATAAAACATATGCCGCTGGCAGCTATATATTAAACCCATGGGTGCCACTCTGATATGAAAAATGTACACATGCTTTATGAGAGAAATTCTTTGCATTCTACCCAGAGGTGGACTAGTGACACAAGAGCAATGACACAAAGTATGAATGCACACGATACCTGGTCCCTTTTGCTCCAACTGTATATGAAAAGTTGTGTCTTAATTCCCCGTTAGAAGTATATGTCATCTTAAAATATTGTTTCTTCTTAAGATACAGTTAGAATTAAGAAAAAAAGGGGAATGGTTTCCCTTCTTAAACATGTTTGTTGTTCACACCGAAAAGAGCCGCCCATTTCACTTATTTCTTTAGGCTAAAGTCTAATAGATATAAAGAAGAATCCAGGTAAACCTAGACTGCTATAATGAAAGAATAATTAAATCAAAAAAGGTCACAATGAGTGTATAGGAACATTTTAAAGGTAAGTTGAGTTTGGTAAAAATACATGAACATTTTTCAAGCAAGGAACACGCTGTATGGTGGTATTAAAGGCAAAATGAAGTTGCTCTGACTAAGATAAAAATAGGCCTGTTGCACAGAGATAAGCAAAAAAACTTGATGAAGCTAATAAGGAAAACTGGCAAAATGTGCTCATTAATATTAATTTTTGCCAATATTTTATGAATAAACCTTCATACTACTTTTACATTTAAGAATTTTAACTTGAAACTTTGCCAATGTGTTTGTATGGCCTAAAATGTTAATGTATGATTTACCTTGCATAATTGATTAGCTTTTGTATAATGATCATTAATTATGCAAATATGCAAATCAGATGGGCGGGTAAATCATATGTTAATGTTTTAGCACATAGAAACACATTGGCCAAGTGTTATGCCAAAATTATATAAAATAAAAATAGTATAAAGGTTTGTTCATAAGATATTGGTAAAAAAATTGGCAAATATGAACATTAATGAGCACATATAGCCAATGTTGCCCATTAACTTTATCAATATATTAGCAAAAATGATAGAAAGCAAAGAAACTAAAATCATGCATATCTTGACAACCGTATGTCCGATTTCCTTCAAACAAAAACCTTTTTGCTCAGTGTTTTACTTCTTCAATGTAAGCAAGTGCCTCTAAATTCAGTTTCTAATTTCCAGAAACATCTTTCGATCCACGTCATTACTACTAATCATTGTTGGTTGTTGCCTGAAATGTTGTAATCGAACTTTTGAATCTCTTCCGCAGAAATTATTTTAATACTTTAAGCTCCATAGGCCCTTTTAAATTATAGCAGTAAAAACGACAAGACACAATTAAAGTTAATTAGACCATTCAAAAAAAAAAATCGCATTTTTTTGTAAATCCCATGAAATAAAAATTATGTTTAGTCCTTTGTGCAATGCCATCCATACCTAACAAAAGGCTTCTAGACGTATGATGCTCCTCTCATTAATATGTTGTCCATATAAAAGCATTCTTTTCAGATATGATGATAAGTGAGGGCTAGGATAATCCTTAGAGGGAGAAACTAATGGTTATCCTAATATATTTTTAATGAAAAATCCAGTCGCCTTAAGGGGAGGCAATGGTCCCAAAGGTGATTTTCTAAAATACACATTCAATAAACTTCATATTTGGTGAGATTTTATTACATTTTTACGTATGTCGCTTCATCCGTTGCCATGGCAACGGCGGCCATATTGAATTTTTAAAGGATATCACTGCGCGCAGTTTTTCGATAGTTCCAATTTTGAACTTTCACGTTTGTACACATTTATTTTAAAATATTATGAAAGATATTATAAAAAGAACAAAATTAAAAGTTTTTCGTAGAGCCCGTACCAGGGATGCGTAATTTCAAAAATTACGCAAATCGGAAAAAATATACGTAAACCTGTCTCACGAAAAATGGTGATTAAAAAAAAAATTATATTCAAAACAAGTTAAATCTGCCTAATTTAAAGATTCTCACCAAGTTTTGTGTAAATCGGATGAACGGTTTCCAAGAAAAAACTGAGCGCAGTCCTAAAAAACACGTTTTGCTTAAAATGCCGAAAACGACGAAAAACAGTAAATTTTGCCAATTTTGAATAAATTAAGCTAATTAGCTTCATTAGAAGTGTTCTGAAACCTAAATGCTTTCAACCATGAACAACATGAAAACATTACACCAAAAAGAAGTGAAATCAGCAAGTTTCTGTCATTTTATTCAATTTTCTTTAAGATTTTACTTTGTGAAAACAACAAAATACAAAAGAAATGCATTTGTATAGGAGAAACAGTATTCTTAATAAATTTTGCGAGACTCCTTCCATTGAAATTGCCATAAAATCGAAAGGTCCGATTGAAGTTACAAATTGCGCAAATCGGAAAAAATATACGTAAACCTGTCTCACGAAAAAAATGGTGATTAAAAAAAAAATTATCTTAATAATAAGTTAAATCTGCCTAATTTAAAGATTCTTACTAAGTTTCGTGTAAATCGGATGAACGGTTTCCAAGAAAAAAAATGCGCGCAGTCCTAAAAAACGCGTTTTGCGTAAAATGCCGAAAACGACGAAAAACAGTAAATTTTGCCAATTTTGAATAAATTAAGCTAATTAGCTTCATTAGAAGTGTTCTGGAACCTAAAAGCTTTCAACCATGAACAAAATGAAAATATTACACCAAAAAGAAGTGAAATCAGCAAGTTTCTGTCATTTTATTCAATTTTCTTTAAGATTTTACTTTGTGAAAACAATAAAATACAAAAGAAATGCAATACACACATTTGTATAGGAGAAACAGTATTGTTTATAAATTTTGCGAGACTCCTTCCATTGAAATTGCCATAAAATCGAAAGGTCCGATTGAAGTCAAATAAAATGCAAATGAAAGCTGAAATTGTGTGTTATTTGAAACTGTAAAAAAATAAAAAAATGGCTAAAATAGCAAATTATCACATTCTGGGACCACTGCCTCCCCTTAAATGTACAGTCTGTGTTCTCCAACAAATAACAAACATTACCATATATACACTTCAGGTTTATTATACAAGCAAAGGCTCTTGAAACAACCTGCAACCAAGTTTGACTATACAAGGAATTTAGACACAATTCCTTGGACTTATAACACTTGAAATTAATTCAGATTTGAAGGCATAATATTTAGATGCAAATGAACTTCGTGATATGCTTCAATGGATAAAATAACTTATTACAACTACTACAACAATTTCCATTGCAGTACAAAATTCCGAAGGTCAAACTCTCTAAAACTCAGCTACACCCTTCAAAATAAAAAAAGAATATTAGTCAATTACGACTAGAATCATTATAAGCAGCTATCGGGATTACACTATATCTGCCTTTAAAAACACTGAACTACTAAATTTAAGTAGTCATCAGGGAATATAATGTTTAAATGATGAATGCTGTTGAATATATACTTTAGATATGGATGTCTTGTTTTACAATGAATCTTTGCCACTGCTTTTTTTCAAGGTTTTGGCACATTAAGAAGGTATACGTCATAACATCCTTGTCCAAGTTGCACTGAGGCTCTTAGCAAACCTTGCAGAAACAGTCCAGATTTCTGTACGAAATTTTACTGTAGCCATGTTTAAAAGTTTTTTCAAGCTGTAACACTGTTGTCTTGCTTATGTAGTGCTATAATTTATTAGGTTACTGTTTTAATTGTTGATTAATAATAATCCAATACAATTTTCGAGTCAATTCCATGAGATTCCGATTATGAGGTTAGTGTCTAGGGATTTGGGGTTATTATACCCTTCATACTTTCTTGAGAGAGACATATTTTTATAGGATTGTTTTGATTCGAGTGGAGTGAAAAATAGATGTGGACGGGTTAGAGCTCTAAAAACATCAATCAGACTGCATGCGTAAAAACGATGAGGTATTGTAACAGTAATCCTAATATTGACATCGTATGTGATGATCCAGATGCGGCAAAGAGGCCTCGAAGATAAATTTAAAGATTTTGATTTAAGATAAACCGTATTCAACCATCTCAGAGATCTTAATGCAACCCTATCGATCACTTATATTCGTAAAGGGTAATTCTGGAAAAAAAAGTTTTTATTTCTGAAACTATTTTGTCGTATATTAGAGTCTTAATAAATATGTTTACAGATTTACCTAGGACACTAGATGTGCTTTATGTGTCAATATTTTAACAAACTAAAATTAAAAAAAGAAAAGAAATGTATTTGTTGAAAATAAGTATAAAATCTTAATACAATATTTTTTTTTATTTTTTTTTTTTAAATTTTAGGATGGTTCATAAAAAGTAATTCATTTCTTTACTTGACAATTTTGCATCATTGATTTATCTTGATCAATGCACAACTTACTGCAGTTAAATAACGAGTTTCTTAAAGCATACTTATCGGAGTAGTACATCTTTGAACAAGAAAAAACACTTTCGGTGGATTGTAACAACATCAAATTGGGATTTTTATTTTTGAAATAAAGCATTGGCATCTTAACCGCATACATAAATCTGAAGTGCTGCGAAACTGAGGACGTATACCATGTAACAATGGGTTCATGTTGCATTAAATTTGGAGTTGATTATAAAAAGTAGGAAATGTCTGCTTCTACATTAAAATTTGTTCTCAAAATGAAAAAAATGTTTGACATATTACAAATCATTTCAAAACTGTGAATATATACATAATTCAAATATTATGTAATAACTGTTACTTCAACCTTTATTAAGCATCAAGAAAACAACGATGATATAAAGGAGAAACAAATAAGTCAAGGCCGTAGAATGATCATCAAAAGACTATGATGCCCAAACTAACGCAGGGCTCTATACAAAATACAAAATCACAAAACAACGCAAAAGTGGAGATGAAGACAAAGTGTTTGAGAAACCAGCAAAGGAAACAAATAGATCATATTCCAAGGGGCTGATTATCTGAGTCCCAAACCGGCTCTTGTCTAGCATTCCAGATCGAATAACTCGCTATAGGAGAGCCAATTTGCTGATTTCTCTCACAAATGCCTTCTTTGGCTTGGACCCTACAGAGGAAAATACTTTGGCGATGTTTCCGACATTGTCAGGTGTAATAAGTCCACTCGACCCAACTTCAAAGCATGTCAGGTCACAGATAAATATGTTTGCGTTGTTAGTAGGAGTGCTTTATCAAAAAAGGCATGAGAAGAGTAATTTATTTAATGAATAAGCGAATAAATAAGTAAAATTGACAAGTGCGCTGTGTGACGGTTCAAATACCGGACATCAACATCAATGTCAATTACACTAATTAGATGTCATGCAATTTGTTATAATAATAATATTTATTCAAATCACTTGCAATAATTTACAAACATTGAAAACAATTGACATAATACGGTATGTTGTTATAAAACAAAAGATTATAACTTGATTAACGTGAATTTAACAAAACAAATTACAATAACAAAATGCAAGCAATTTAGTAAAAATAATTTGGTTAAACCCAAAACACCGAATTGCTCATTTATTCTGTTAAAGTTGAATGCAAACTTTGTTTTCAATTACGCTTGATATATCTTAGAAAATTGTGGCTGTAGAGTACTAGAGATATGTAGTTCGTCCACTGTTTATGGTATCAATGAACGTGCGAGTAATAAGGTAATTAACTAACAAAATTATTTGATTATCTTTGCATGGAGCCATCATTTCAGTTTGCTTATCAATATTATTCAATACGTTTGGAAATCTTTACCACAACATATTCATCTTCTTTATGTAACATGTTCCATTTTAACAAATAGCATCCTATTCCTGATGCCGTTAAAATTATGCAAATTTCTATCGTTACTAAATAAATATCATATAATTTGTTTCTGATGCATATGATACTATTATCTTTCAACCAATTTGAAACATAACAAAGCATATCGTTAATTTAATTAAGACATACCTGCATTGTCGCATGTGAACATGAGTGCTGTATCGTCAGGATAAAGAACCGCTTTACAAGAAATAATTTTAGAAGGTGGTTAACAATAATCAAAAAAAACTAACGGTAATTGAATCAATCTTTGTGGAGCACCAAGAAATATTCTGAAATCTGTTTATATTAATGGACTTGGAGAAAGTTGGATAATTCTTTCTCTAAAAAGACCGTTGAATAAAACATGCATCATTTACTTTAATTTAAGCATTGATGCTATTAAGACGACTCTTATTTTACTCATTCGTTTGGCAAAGCATGTTTATAATAGTGCCATAATTATCAGAGACCCGAAAGATACCAAGATTAAAAACTGCTACAATAATTATATGAAAAGGAAATAGTGAGTGCACTTAGATACATGTTCCCTGTGAGAAAAACACTGCAACAGTATTTTGTAATGATATCTTATCAAATCCAGTACATGCTGCCTCCTGGTTTTTTAATGATGTAGCCACACTTGTACCATTTCTTTTAAGAATACCTGAGTTTAAATCGTTTATTTCAAAGTATCAATGATCACAAGGAAGGTTCAACCTGATGCAAGGGCAGTTCTTCCAAATGATGTATTTTATGACATTCAGTTGGCATAATATTTAATGGAAATTTTCTTTGTTTTCGTTTCTTTTTGAATGAAATTCAATCAAATAAAGATTAAAATTAAATAAATCAAATATAGAATGAACAAATATACTACTTGTTAAACAATGAATTTTACATTATGTAGTACTTTTATGAAATTAGTGCTTCCCATTACATGGATATCTCTGTTTTAAGGAGAGGGGTAGCTAAATGTTATAATATGTTTAAAGAAAAAAAACCTAGTGCGCCTTTGATGCATATGAGGGGAGCGTGGCCGAGCGGTTAGAGCACGGGTCTCGTAATACAGAGGTTGTGGGTTCGAGCCCCGGGCCAGGCGGTTTACATCTCCTTATTTCCTTGGGCAAGAAACTTTACTCTAATTGCTCCGTGGTTCGGACAGTCACGTTAAGCCGTGGGTCCCCTGTGCGAATGCTCCTTCTTGGGGCGCTGCATACAGTGTATACCTGGTGAGTCATAATTCAGATATTTTCTAACATATTATAAACAATAAATTAACTTCTTGAAATCAATTCACCACCTTTTCATAGTCTCTTGAATATTCACTGTAACAAACTGTAAAACAACACGTCCATATCTTAAGATGTAAAGTGAGAAATCCAAGCATACTCAGCATCATTTATTATTTCTACATTGTATTTCCCTGATGACGTCTTCCACTTAGTTTTGTCTTTGAAAGGTAAATGTATGCAATTACAATGACTGCTTTTCATACTTTCTTTCAGGTTTTAATGACAGCGGCGACACTTTCCCATTTCATAAAAGTCCAAATATGTAACAAGCTGCAAGGTATAAAGTTGCAGTAAACTGCAAATTTGACAGAAGAACACGTAAAATGTGTTAAAATGATTTGTTTTAATACGTGACACGTGTTGTACCATGTTTTCTAAAATAACTCCTTCCATTTCACAACAATTTGTGTAAAAGTGTTATGGATATTAAGTAAACGGCTATAATCGAAACAATTATCACATTTGTTTCTTTTTTCAGCTTAAAAATAAACAAAGCTAATTTTTGTTTACTTTGAACACCTGACGTTTGTTTTACTCTTTGTTTTCGTATTTTCTTTCAAATTTGTGGTAATTTAGAATTAGTATTTATACAAAACTTCTAAACACGTGTCATTTCATTTGAACACATTTTACGTGTTGTAAAAGTCACAGTATACTAACAAAATGCATTATAGTGCTTTTAAAGTGTTATCAATTTCGAGTGTTTACTTTGAAACAATGGATTTATCTACTTGTGGTTGTATTACAGTGAAAATTGCGCACAAGATCGATTGATACATTACGAAAAGCAAAAAATGTATTCTATTAATATGCATTTTTCATTTCCATGGATAAACCGGGGGATAAACATCGATGATAGTGACATTATAATCATACGAATCTTTTCCGTATGTTTTTTTCTGGATAGCTTTAAGTTCTAAACTACCTAGTTCATCGTACAAGTTTCCGATGTATGAGAGAGAGAGTCTGTTATTAAAAAATAAAAAATATGTTTTTAATGATAAGTTTAAGCAATACATCCACATCAATGCAAGTGACGTGTAAAAGAAACATCTGAATTGCTGCAATAACTTGGTTCTTATATACGGAAATTTGTTGACTTCAAATTAATATCATATGAGGAATATGATTTATCATTTGTATGGCTGTTGCGTTTTGAATGGAATCAACTGAGTTTTCTGCATGCCATACATAGTTGTTTTTCTTTGAAAATTCTTCTGTCATTTCTGTCAGGGGAGGACAATATCCAGGTCTTTTTTTATCCAGGTATTTTTTTTATGTAGTTTATGGAAATAAAGATACAGTATAGGAGAAAATCGCACACAATAACAATTGACACAATAGCAACATTTTTACAAAAAGCATTTTGTAAATTTCATATCAATGAATAAACAAGATAAATTCTAATCTAGGTATATCTTTCCATACGAAACTTTTAGATATGCTTATAATTAACACTTACCTGGCAACCAGGGTTTGCAATATCCCTTTGGTGCTATTTCATTTATATATTATTTATGAATCATAAACTGAACTTCATCGTCGAAGTTTCATCTAACAGACATGACAGAGTGTAAACTAATACTCTGTTATTAAAGCTGATAGGGGATTTTAATGATTCATTAGTTTTCAAGCATTGCATCCATGTCAATGCAAGTAAATTTTAAAAGAAATATGAGAATCACTGGAATAGCTTCAATTTTAATACGGTGGACTTCACTTAAATTGAATATCTGTATTAGTTTAAAGAATAAAGCTATATCTATATATGGCGTTAAAAGTGTCATACATGACCCGATTTTGAACGCAAATCAACCTTGAGAAATATTTAAATTTGAACACATCAGACGTCAAAGTCAGTATTCAATTTTTGAGCGTATGCTTTGAACACCTGGGATGCCTGACCACCTGTGTGAATCGAGCGTCAGACATCTTTTAATTTGTTCAGTTTTTAACACTAATGTTCAAAATTGACATTTTATGAACACTATTTCAAAAAACACATGCGTTATTTCGAAATCTTCGTAAAATGTGTTAAAATGTTTTTTTTAACACGTGACAAGTGTTGTACCATGTTTTCTAAAATGACTGCTTCCATTTCACAAAAATGTGTGTAAAGTGTTATGTAATTATAAATGAAAAAAAGCTAATGTGTACATTATCAAGATTCTTACCCTAATGTGCTCCTCTCCACCCAAAATTGGTGCCAGCATTCTTCAGTACTGGAAAGTTAACAGACTTTAGACACGCCGCTCACCGGATTCGAACCCTCGACGCTCAATGCCCGGTGGTTACAATAGATTCACCGAAAAAGTAGATTAACCTGCAATTCTTTGCGGGCTGGAGGGACATTAGCTGTTTTAAATATCCAAGCATCTCCCCCGTGCATTGAGGTGATCTTTTTCTTGTCTTGTCATAGGACGCTTCTGTCCCTCCGTGAAAAAGGCTAAATGCTTCAAAACAGGAGGAGAACTGCGCATCTTGGCGACAAGTTGTCAGCATTACACTGTCGTGTTTGCATTTGTGTGTGTGTTTTGTTGTAAAAGCCTTGGTATCTAAATAAATGAATAAACGGTGAATGGGGATAGTTAAACTCAGTACTGGTTAAACTTCTAATATTAGGTAAATGTAAGATTCATATATTTCGAAAAATATCACAAGTATATTCTCGAATAAATTCCAACTTCTTGAAACCAAATCAGATGATCGTAGTCTCTTAACAATTTATTGTAAAACAACACGTCCATATCTTAAGATGTAAGGCGAGAATTCCAAGCATACTCTGCATCATTCATGATTTCCTCACCACATTTCCCTGATGACTTCTTCCACTTAGTCTGGTCTTTGAGAGGCAGATGTGTGTATTGCAAAAGCTGCTTTTAATATTTTTCATTTTAGCTGTTTAACCTTTAGCCAATGAGATGCTGTCTTACTCGCCAGTTTCCAGTATCAGAGTTTTCAAAATCACCTAAAATCACCTTGTTTAGGCTTTCACCGAGGAACCACAACTTGGTACTTGGTACAAAAATCACCTTGTTTAGGCTTTCGCTAAGGAAACCCAACTTGGTACTTGGTACTTGGTACCAAGTAAGCTAAAGGAAGCTTATCTTCAACAAGGCTCCAAGATGTTTTTTTCAATTCAGTTTTGAATGCAGGAAGGAGACCGGAGTACCCGGAGAAAGCTAGCATTGACTGAAAACCAAATGCACATGAAGCGCCGGACGCGAGACTCGCAACCGGTACCTCATTGGTTAGTTTTCTATTCTACTTTCTCCTTTGCAGCATAATTGCGAAGTTCCTTTTAACCCTAAAAGAGCCGGGGGGG
>JXSR01S004018.1:26695-47817 GCA_000969725.1 Ophiothrix spiculata
TTATATGAGATGAAAACAAATAAAGATTGATTGATTGATTAACCAGAGAGAGAGAAAAGAAACTACCTATTTGTAAATACTTCTACTTGAACAATGGTTATTTAGACTGCTAAAATATTTTTACAATGTAAATTGCACTTCAAAAGCACACTTGGGTATCAAAAAATTTGTCACAAAATTGTTATTTTTGAAAAATGCAACCAATATATTTTTGGAAGGGCCTTTGGTAAACCTAGGGAGGCCAAAATTGCAACCATTCATGATCACGTGACCATATACCCACTAGAGTACTCCCCCCTTCCCCCACCAGAGCTCTCTTTTATGTAAATGCAAGATGGGTCATATAATGCTTTGTATCCTGTGGAATTGTTTGTAAGGAAATAAAAGTGAATAGTAAGTGATGAAATAGGTCGAAAGAAATTTAATTTCAGTTTGTTTTGAAAGCTCTTTACAGTTTTTGATTGTGTAGAATAATTTATAGGTGTATCATTGTAAATTATTATTGCTTTTTTATATGAGATGAAAACAAATAAAGATTGATTGATTGATTAACCAGAGAGAGAGAGAAGAAAGTACCTATTTGTAAATACTTCTACTTGAACAATGGTTATTTAGACTGTTTAAAACATTTTTACATTGTAAATTGCACTTCAAAAGCACACTTTGGTAATCAAAAAATTGGTCACAAAATTGTTATTTTTGAAAAATGCAACCAATATGTAAAACGTTATGCAATTTTTGGAAGGGCCTTTGGTAAAGCTAGGGAGGCCAAAATTGCAACCATTCGTGATCACGTGACCATATACCCACTAGAGTACTCCCCCCCACCGGAGCTCTCTTATATGTAAATGCAAGATGGGTCATATAATGCTTTGTATCCTGTGGAATTGTTTGTACAGGAAATAAAAGTGAATAGTAAATGATGAAATATGTCCCAAATTATCAACTTTAATTCAGATCACATAACATAAGTACTTCTACTTCTTCTACGCTTATTCTCATCAAAGCCTGTTCAGCATCTAGATGAGCTCTCTGGTCCTAAAGAGAGATGATATACTTTTGAAGGTATACTAAGGACTATTCACTCTGGTCCTAGAGTAGATGACGTATTTTGACATACGGTCACGGTACCTGGGAGGGTTCCCCTACTCTTATTTTGAATAGCCGTAGCTTAGCCCATGACGTTGTTTTACATCTGTCAGTGTGTCAGGAACACTTCAGATGGAACCGACGGCTTTAAGTGTCCTCCGAAGCACGAAGCAAGTATAGTAAAGTTTCTTGCTTAAGAAAACAAGGAGACGTGCCAAGCCCAGGACTCAACCATACGACAAGTCAAATGCACTTGATTATGAGTCCATCGCTCTAACCACTCGGCCATGGTCCCCTTAGTAATATATGGTATTATTATATCTTTTATAGGATTTCTGCTACAGTGGTGAAGTGCCCTCTAATTTCACCACCTTAGAAGCCATCAGATTGTGTGTTGTTGTCGTGGCATATTCACCAGAATCAATCAGGAGTGCTCAAATGTTGGTAAGTTTGTTGATTGGATTGATTGGAAGGAGAGAGGCTTCTGGTATAAAAGCAGTGTAAGACTGCACCAGAGAAGCCATCAGCATGTGTGTTGTTGTTGTAGGGCGATTCCACTGTTGCGGACGTGACACTTTTTGGGCTTTGAGAGGCTGCCATTCAGCCCTGAAACTAAAAAGCTTGATCTTATCATTTCCTATCAATGTGCCCTGATATGTAGTGTGAGACTGCACTAGAGAAGCCATCAGATTGTGTGTGGTTGTTGTAGCGTATTCACCAGAATCAATCAGGAGTGCTAAAATGCTGGTAAGTTTGAGGTTTGGATGGGTGAGAAGGCGTATTCACCAGAATCAATAAGGAGTGCTCAAATGTTGGTAAGTTTGTTGATTGGATTGGTGAGAAGGAGAAAGGCTTCTGGTATAAAAGCAGTGTGAGACAGCACCAGGGAAGCCATCAGATTGTGTGTTGTTGTCGTAGCGTATTCACCAGAATCAATAAGGAGTGCTCAAATACCAAAGTTTGAGGTTGGTTTGGTGGGAAGGAGAGAGGCTTCTGGTATAAAGGCAGTGTGAGACGGCATCAGGGAAGTCATTAGATTGTGTAATGTTGTCGTAGCATATTCAACAGAATCAACAAGGAGTGCTCAAATGTTGGTAAGTTTGTCAATTAGATTGTTGGAAAGGAGGGAGGCTTTGGGTATAACTTCAGTATGAGTCAATAATAATGATAATAGTGGACATTTGCTACCCGCCAGTATCGAAGTCCGAAGATGCTCTTGACACTGGCCATTATTATTTAGGAAATCATCACTGCCATTTGCTGTAAACTAAATTATGACTGCAGCCAATTAAGGCCAATTTGGCACTAAACCTACAAGCACATAAATTGTAATTCCCCAACAACTCCCCAAGAAGCAATCAACAAAGCAATCAAGATTAAATGGCTTGCACAAGGACATACCCTGTTGTCTGTACCAGGGCTCAAAACTTACGACCTTTCTGATGGGAGTCCTGCACTCTTCCACAAGACCACACAAGCTCCCACTTTTCCTCTACAGAGTGTATCAAAATGATTAGTACTCAGAATAAATAAATCTTTAAAAAAACTTCCCGTTCCATTTTGAAATTCAGAATTATCTTAAATGATAGTACATTTCTTTGTCTTTAATTTGCAAAAAGAATGAGATCATTTTGTTATTTTGTTTCCAAGAACGGTAGGATTATGTAAATGCACCAGTTTTGAAAACTCACCATTGATTTGATTTGTTGCATTTCCATTTCAATGAAGACAAAATCATTAACTTCCTACACATCAGAATTTATCTTATAATTTTATGTTTTCTGCCTTTAAATATAATTTTACTCTCAACATTGTCAAAAGCTAATGTTAAAAGCCCTGTTTAACTCAACATGACTTGAAGAAAGAACTTGATGATTGTACTAAATACCTCCATTGATTAAAAGAAAATGGTACCTGTCTTTTGAAAGGAAAATATTACCTGCCTTTATTTTTAAAAATATATATCTTTATATACTTTTTCACGAAATAATTTCATGGCAGTAAATGATTCGCAGAAATGCTTAGGTACGGTTCCCAATTCATTATGGAATATCTTCCAAAAGGGCTTTACACAAGAGCCATGACGAAATCCATTTTGAGTCACGACTCACAAATATTAGGAGAAACGTGTAACTATCTTCTTTGAAGTAGTCTTTATAATGATAGAGGCCATGGCGCAATTTTTCTGCATCATTCAATTCACTATACTGCATCTATCTTTGAATCCTGACTCAATTTTTTTCTGCATCATGATGCAAGACAATTGCGTCAAGCCCTTTCGTATGACTCAAAAGCTTTCGTCATGAATTGGGAACCGCGCCTTTATCTGTTAAAATATGTATTGATATTTTTTTTTGCGACCTTCCTTTGTGATGCCTATTGCACGCTTCAAATGTATGCCATATAACAATAACTTTCTGACGTGGGAAGTTGGCAATATATCATGTACTTACACGAAACTTGATTCATTTCGAAAATTGCCAAGAAATTGCCACATTAATCCTGCCCGTTTCCTGATACTTTGTGGCTTTGCTGCTGAATATGAAACAATTTTACCTCAAATGCCTTTGACTATCCCACATGAGTTATAACATGCTTCTTACTTAATAATGATGTATCCATGCATCTGCATATTTTTATCGCACGAGGGTTGTTTTTTTCACCTGAGTGTAATAAGAATATCCTGACGCATCGGATGCAGAGGTGATTTGTGATGAATAACTCTGTTGCGTATTTGAATACCTTTCAACAACAAAAATCTTCCTGCAAATGTACTGAATTAAATTCTAAATGTTTTCAGTTTAACAGATACTCATCTTCATGAAAATATCTATCAGAATCTGGAGCAAATCCTGATAAAAATTGTTATATTTAATTGCAAAATTACTGTACAATTTTGCAGAAGCAATCTCACACTGATATAGTATTATATGTGTCTGCCTGTTTTTTCACAGATTTTGATATAGTGATCTAGTGGTTCATCTCAGATAAGAATGCCTAATGTTCCTATATTGGTTGTATTTTGGGAGATGTTTGCTTTTTAAGCACTAATTTGAGTAAAACTCTGTGCTTTTCTGTTAAATTTGGTATACTGATGGGTGAGTTTTGAGTCTGGAAATTTGAGTTTTGAAATACCCCACAGTTGTCAGTAGTGATACGACAACAGTGAAAAAATGTTCATGCATGGTCCAAGTTTAGAATTGCAATAATCTCATTATATAACCACTCTTGTAACAAGATAAACATTGTTCTCTCCCACAGTCTGTGCTAGATGCTTTAGTGCCACAACTGTTGAAGCACATAAAAGAAGAAACTAAATGCAAAGATAACACTGCTAACATATTGTTCTCTTCCACAGTCTGTGCTAGATGCATTAGTGCCAGAACTATTGAAGCACATGAAAGAAGAAACTAAACGCAAAGATAACACTGCTGCGGCCAAAGCTGAGAGAGAGATTATCACAACTCTGGGTGTATCCATAAAGTCTCTTATTACTGGAGCAGAATCCTTAGCCAGGCAAGTTGTAAATATAGATTAAAAATATCAAACAACATTACCTTGTGTTCGTAAATAGTGTGGCATTAGAGATTTTAAATCACTAAAGTATAATCCTCAAACTGAGTCACTTAAGAACTCCATATGTGTAACCTTTGGCCCCATTTAAGGCCCCTTATTTTCATGCATATACCAATTCAAGTCCTTTCTGTTCCTAAATTTCTGATATTAATAAAGGAGCATGTTGTCATTTCCATACTCGTAATTCCCCTTGTTGATATTTTCTGAATTGTTGGTTTCAGGAGCACAAGTGGCCCAAGACGAATAGATACTGTCAACACTGCAGCAAGTTTCAAGAGTTCCGGCAACAGTCAACCAGGCGGTTCACAGAGGAACTTCTCCCGTAAATCTGGGTTTGGACCAGGTGGTGTAGATCTAGGAGATGAAGATATGAGAGAAGATTTCAAGTTCAAGTGAGTGATATGAATTCCACAAACCAAGAGGCAAAAATACAAATGATATTTTTGTCAATTTCAGTTCAAATATGCTACTTTGGCGACCACTTTGGCAGCCATTTTGGATTTTGAGGTCAAGGTGACTCTAAATCATCAATGTTGTCCTCCCATTGTGTTTCTCATACCAAAATTAGTTGGAAATGACACATCAATTGTCATTTTTGGCCATCAAATTCAAGAAATATAACTTTATTAGTTTTCCAAGATGGCGGTGGCGGCCATTTTGAAAAACGTGTAAAATGACCGCCATTTCTGTGAGGTGCATAGGAGCTCATTTTTTTTAATACCACTTGCCCTTGCTTAATCCACTGAGAAACTTTGGTATGCTAAAAATGGTCATTGAACCTCTGAAAATGACTCTACTACATTGTCTATATATTTTTATGTGCCTTAATATTCTCATAGATACAATGATGATAGAGTGCGAAGGAGATATGAGGATGAGTCAGATGAGGTGGAACCCATGAATGAATTCCGCAAACCAAGAGACATGCTACTGAGTGTAGTCTGCGGGTACTATTGTCACAGTCAAGTTAGGATGAAGGAACTTAGACCTGGCAATGAGCTTAAAGCACACAGCTCCCCGGAGTTACTGGACTCAAAGTGTCATTTGGTAAGTAGCCCTGCATTATTTGATAATTCTTAAGTCATTACTGGTTGATGCAACTGCATGTAATTGCAATAGTTGTGGTGTATTCAGTGTCAGTTGACATCATGGATAGATGTCAATCAACATAGCTTGATATCGATGTTTGTCGATGAGCGATGAACAACGATGCTTATTTGCATCGATGAGCATAGTATGATTCAGTTTGATTTATTCTTTCTAACTTCGGGCAGCGACAATGCAGCATTGGCCAATATTCTGGGATGCAAAGGTTTTCAACACTACAACACTGAGGTGTTACCACAACTGGAGCAACAGAGTCCTAAACCAAAGAAAGAGGCTGGATATATACATAAACTGTCTTCTTGCCTTACAGAGAGTTGCAGAAGTAGCCCACTCATTGCTCAAAGTTGCCCCTCATGATCCCATCACCATGGGATGCAAAGGTCTTCAGCGCTACATCACTAAGGTGATTCCACAGACTGACTGGAGCAAGGGTGACCTGAGACCAGGTTTACTTGTCTAGTCAATAAATGTTATGATTTCTTGCCTTACAGAGAGTTGCAGAAGTAGCCCACTCATTGCTCAAAGTTGCTCCTCATGATCCCATTACTATGGGATGCAAAGGTCTTCAGCGCTACATCACTAAGGTGATACCACAGACTGACTGGAGCAATGGCGACCTGAGACCAGGTTTACTGTTTAGTCAATAAATGATTTCTTGCCTTACAGAGAGTTGCAGAAGTAGCCCACTCATTGCTCAAAGTTGCCCCTCATGATCCCATTACTATGGGATGCAAAGGTCTTCAGCGCTACATCACTAAGATGATACCACAGACTGACTGGAGCAATGGCGACCTGAGACCAGCCCTGATTCTGATCCTCAAGAGGCTAGACAAACTCTTCCAAAAGATCCACAAGAAACCTACACTGATGGTAAGAACTGCTTAAAAGATTATTTCTCCTTTTAATGACTGCAAATCAAAATGTAATTTACCACTACTATTTTAATGGCAGTTTATTAGTGTAGCAGAACTAAGAGAGAGCTCAACTTAATAAAGAAGGAAAATTGGGCTTGATGTATATGCTTTTAATAGGTTATTTTAGTGAGAAAGCATTATTTGGTGTTACTTCCAAATCTTTGCACTTCCATGGACAAAACATTATCTTGCATACAAATTCAGAAATTATGGTATGATTTCTCATCACTTACAAGTTTTAATGTTGCTATCTTTGAATCTGACCAAAGGTTTGCAAATGTTTGAACTATGAACAAACTTTTTGACGCATGCCTATGGTATGCAATTAGGTTTGAGTGTGAAATAAAATGCATATGTTGTCTGTGCATCAAGTGAAGATTTACACGATCTGCCTATTTATCTGGCTTGTTTTCGAACAAATCGGAAGGTACAATAACTCTGCTACATGAGCGACAACAAGATTGTGGTAAGCACCGGTTTTGAGTTTCCTTGGCCAACGTCCAAGAATAGGCTTTTTGCATGGTTGAATTGCTCAATATGAAAATACCTTTGAATCCATTTTAAATTGACAGTTCCTGGGCCATCAACTAAGGTTTCCATGATGTTAATGAAAATATATTTTCATGCAGATATAGTTAATATTTTTTTATAAAAGTTCATAAGGAATCTTGTTGATAAATACTTATCTACCTTTTCTCCACATTCTCTACAATGGCAAAACCAGGAGGTATTTCTCATCATGTATCAATGTTTTCTCTCATTCTTCTTACTCATTTTGTATTTAATCCATTTTCCATTTAATTGATTGAACTTCATTCCATTTACAATTAATATTGGACATTACTCATACATCTCATGTTGGATTTTTATATTTTGAAATATGGTGTGTCATCAGTAGTAGATTTCATGGTCCGTATGCACAAAAAAGGTTTAAGAGTTAGATCATCTTTAAAGTTGGCCTTGGTTTAAGTCAATTTTGTTTCACAATTAAATATATTTTCCTTGACAAATATTGTCATATTTTGTGTTGTTTGTAAGGTTTTTGGTTTAATCTTCATTAGTTTAAAGCTGTTGCAGGTAAAAACTGCTTCAAAAGACTCAGTCTTAACTTTAAACCGGTCTAAATCTAAAACCTCTTTCATACATTCGGACCCATAAGTCCAAGTTTGTTCTGGGAAGAGGGTGACATCCAAACTTCACAAATTGCAAACACATCAAGGAATCATGTTATAGGAAAGCTGTTTGAATCATTTGATTAACCCGTTCTTAAGGTTGCTGTCTACCCAACATTTTTGGAAAGGTTTTTACTCAGTAACTCCCCAACTAAAGATCAAATCCATATAAAAATATACATTTCTAAAAGTGGAATTAAATGTTGAACACAATGTTGATGCTGATTTTTAACAAAAACACTAGACTTTGGTACAAAAAATGTTGGAAAGCCCAACTAAAATTTGCAAAAATGACCTATTTTGACCTATATTTGCCTTATTATGTTCTGAGCTGTCTGATTTACAGTAATATCGGACAGCAGGGATATCGAACAGAATACAGAAAATCAGATTTTGAACGTAATAATGATAAAATTAAATGGATTTTTTTGCATGATACCCAAAGATATTGGTCTGGCTATGAGCTCTAAATATGTTTTTGTATCATGTTCAATCCATCAAATTTTATATCAATATTTTATAAGATAAGATACAAATCAAAAATGTGAGAAAACCGACCCTTGGAATAGTTTTACTTCAGGAAATTTTAGATAGGTTTCCATAAATTGTTGGCAACAAAAGTACATATTTGAGGCCATTGAGCCCAAATTGTAGACTTTTGTCAAAAATAAACATCACCATCATGTTCCACATGTCATTTATCTGGTAGAAATGCATACTTTCATATTTATTTAATTGTTCTTTCCTGGGTAACTGATCAAAAACTTTTCGAAAAATGATAAGATGACTCCAACTTTAATTACGCAAAGGACTTACCTCTTCAGGGAGGATAAATGGGCTTACAGAGTTTTTTTGTTTATCTGATGCATTTTATGAAGTTTGCTGTTGGTCAGTGCATAGAAATGTGTTTGACAATCAATGTCAGCCATAAGAGTTCAAGAATTAGATAAGACATTAGTAACTTCTATAGATGCACTGGTACTGTAAACCGGGGTGACTTTGAACAGCAGGGTGACTTTGAACACTTAGGGTTGGCCAAATTAATCAGCATTATCTCATTTATCCTTGATGATATAATTTTTGTAATTAATGATTGAAAAGGGGATACTATAAGCAATGTTACATCTTAGAGACACTTCCGTAGGTGTAACCAGTTGTCTGTTATAGCCTTAGATATGTCTTGCCAAGTTTATAGCCATTTTCATAGGTGGGAAAAATCTTTAAGGTTACCATGTTAACACCGATCCAATCAAGTTAAAATTAATATAGTTATAGGAATATGATAGTTTACAATGATATATGAAAATAATTTTGCAAATTTCTTTCTTATTCTCTTTATTGAGAATACATGATCCTGGGGTGTCTTTGAACACCTAAATCTCCCATATAAATATATTAATTTAACTGTAAAACCAGTACCCTTGATTGTTGCTTACATATTTTCAAGTCTTGGACACTGTTGTTTGCATTATCACCCATTTTTTTGTATTTTATGATCAAAACAAATATATTTCTGTGGGGGATAATGATATTTTCTAGTTCTAGGAATGTATTTATCTCCCTTTGTTCCAGGATGCTGTCCTGGGTGCTGTGAGCATTTTCTTCACAAAATCAGTGATATCGTCTTAACTTAAAACTTATTCTAGTAAATGGGAGTACTATTATGCGGTTATATTGGTCAGGAATGGATTAGAAATGGAAAATGTTGGTTCAAACAATGCAACACACTTAATTAAAGACCTCTTAACCAAGCCAGATTACATACTCTACGACCAATTTCAGCTTGTACAAAGATTAGGAATTTGGCATCCATACCTCCTTTTCAAAGTCACCCCAGTAATAGTCGGATCATTATTGTAGGTGAAATTTGAATTTTGTGAAAAATTAAAATTGACAGAATATTCAGATTTGTGTTTAGAATTCAAAGTGAACAGATCAACAGGAAAAGAGAAAAATAATCTACAATTTTGTTCTCTTGGTAGTATCAAAAATGTGTTCCTTTGAAGTTTTGCGCATTTGTAAAACAGACCTTCCTTGAATTATTGCACCTCAAAGCAGTTTTTCTCCTTTTGATTATTTAATTTATTGCATCCTTTAAAACTAATTTTTTTTTTTCACAACTATTGCACAATTATGTAATTATATAATAATTTATTCAAGGAAAATCTAAATAGTACAATACAATATCGGCATTTATAAGGTGCCTTTTCCCAGGGATACAAAGCACAAAACAATACAACACAATACATTAGAAACAAAGGCACCAATATACAGCACACTATAAAATATCTTAATATACATACTTAAAAGATAGATAATGACAGAAAATGACTGATGGTGGTAACCGGCAGCCGACCCCCAGGGTGGATACCGTAAGAGCTTACAAAATATTTAAAATGTGATAATGTGTAACAAGACAAAGTTGACCGTAGGTGAAAAACCTACCCTCAGAGTGAAGGATACCCTGAGAGTTAAAGTTGTAGTACAGTTGTAGTTACGAAGACATAGTGTTTTAATTCAGCGATTATGTTGATTGAAGATCTCAGTAACTCTGCTGTATAAACTCTCATTTGTTTAGCATTTA
This sequence comes from Ophiothrix spiculata, assembly GCA_000969725.1. Lineage (NCBI taxonomy): Eukaryota > Metazoa > Echinodermata > Ophiuroidea > Amphilepidida > Ophiotrichidae > Ophiothrix > Ophiothrix spiculata. Next base: position 37,138 of record JXSR01S004018.1, read on the forward strand.
AATTCCACTGCTGTTAATGCTAAACACGCTGTCATATATTGTTTCATAGTTGATAGCCAATCAGATTGCTTGTTAGAAAGTCAAATCACACTCAATAACTAAGAATCGTGTTGACTCTCTTGTAAATATTACAATGGTGGAGTCTGGTCTAGTCTGTTTGAAAGAGAGGTGGGCACTTTACCCAGTACAGACAGATCCTTTAATGTTATGATGAGAAAGAATTCAAGTTATCTTAAAAAAAAAGGAGGAAACAAGACCCTAGCTGTTACCTAGAAGTTATCAACCCTGTTTTGATTTGTACATATTTTGGGTATCATCTTTTTCATCGTTATCATTTTTTATTCATTATAAATAGTGTGAACATCCTGCCTGTTGGAATGTGCACGGTGTTTTTATCATCATAATAATCATTATTTCATTCATCTTGTGGTGATTTTTTTATCCTGTAATTTTTGTGTGTGAGTTTCTTTTAAAATTCAGCTTGATTAATACTGATATGGTTAAAATTTGCAGCGACATATGGACTGGGAGTCGGTGGCCAATTTCCTGAAAGGTGTTTACGTGACATTGACGCGACAGAGTATCATCAGCCATTTGCCACATCTCAAGGTATTAACCTAGATTCATTCATGTATTTTATTATAATAGAAATTAAAAAAACTAACAGTGTATTTTTTAATACATAATTGCATCAGCTATTAGTTTGAGGAAAGCAGGTAGCCTATGTAGGTTATTCCTTTATCTACATTAATGAAACCCAGGGGCTGATTTCACTAACATTTAGCGATGGTCGCTAACCCCGTTTTGATCGCTAACTCCAAAAATGATCGCTAAATAACATCTATCTCACTAATTCTACTTGGATTTGTCAAAATGAATTATTCTTCAATTTTCAACAACAATCCAGATGAACCTGTTCACAGATTTCAAATTTCTTAGCCCTTAAAATGTAATAAGCATTGTTATAAGAATGTATGTTATATTTTTGGTTTCAGTCTCTGCTGAACATTTGTTTGGCATTACTTCTATGTGACGGCTCTCAAACAAGTGGCGGAGATGGAGCCCTATCGCTTCTGACGATGACGAACACAACACCTGCTGGTGGTGTGCGATTTACACCGCCACCAGTCTTCTGCTCGGCGGTCATCAGGGTCGTTACTATGCAGATGCATTGTATGAAGGTATTTGACAGATTAGTTTTTTAAGTTAAATATTTGATTTGACGCAAAGTAGGACAAAATCAGCTTTAGAGCACACATAATTGCCATTCTTCCATAAAAGCTAACTTGATTGAAAATTATATTATTATATAGGTCACTTTTAGTTGCACACAGAATACACATATAGGTAATTTCACTTGTATTTCATATTGTGCAAGGTCTATTTCAGTGGTGTAGCTTTTTAAGGATGGTTGAAAGACAGTGGTGTAGAAGAACATCCCTAAAACAATTGTGCAGTGTCAAGCCCAGCCCTTGTATATTAGCAACAGTCTTTGTGGAACTTACAATATTTGCATAATGATACGTAATGCAGAGTTAACACACTTTCAAGTGGACAGCTTCACTCTTCACAAATTCCCTATGCAGTTTGGCAATAGTAAACAAGCAAAGTAGACTTTCAGAACAACCTCAGCCTTGGTGTGCTAATTTTCTACACCCTGTCCCCAGATTTACACCACTGATCATAAGTAAAATATCTTGTATGAAAATGATTGAAGAACTGATAATTACACTTTTGCTCATATGTGACCGTCTTTCACAAACAAGCCCCTTGTTTTTGTCTTAACTTTATGAATATTTTGCAAATAATATGTTATAAGGATTAAATTAGTTTTTTGTAAAAAGCATGTTATAGGATTAATTGGTTTTTTTCTTCATATTTTGGCATTATTATTTGAAATCAACAACGCCTAACTGCGACCTTTGCAAGTATTTTGACATATAGTTGAAAATGACAATTGCTAATTTTACAGCTGGTTTGTAGTGGACTGTCACATATTGTTTTGTTTACACAGTAATAAAATTAAATTTTCCCTTAGTGAATAGAATTTCTTACCAATATTTTTTAATTTTACTTGGATAAAACTTCAAGTCCTGTTTTTATGATTCTAATTTAAGTTTTTTAATAATAAAATCCAGTATATTTAATTAAAGAATGAAATTGCACTTTCTATAAACATTCCAATTTCTCTGATAATAAGGTTGATGAGAAAAGTAACAGCTCCCAATAGTATAAATGAAATTGAATATAAAAATAAAGTTAATTTTAATTGTCCAATTGTATTGTTAACTGTTCTCTGCTTCCATTGCTTTCAGCTGTCGTCATCATGTGCTTTATATGTATTATGTACCTAGAATGAAAATGGAAAAAAATCTTGGTTGAAAATTGTTAAATCATTCACTAATTCTTTGAATTATTCAATCAAATTGATCAGTGTTTGTTCAGATAATAATATATATTTTTGCTTTACAACCCAGTTTAATAATCACATTTTGCACTGACAATTTCAAATCCTCAACTTTAAAATTAATATATGGATTTAAAAAATTATAGTTCTTATTCTATCTAGTGCTAGTCAAACCCATCACATCTTGCAATATGTCACGGCTCTAATTTCTACAGCAAGTTACTGCAACATCTTCTCAAGAATGTAGATTAGTAGGATTGTTCAAACTATGTAGAATAATTTTGCTAGACAAATCCAGATCTTGCTTTTATTCCTTGGGTTTCAACCTCGCAGGCAGATGTCTTGATCGCAAGGTGATTTCCATTGATGATCCATACTTGATGATTTGGTAGTGTTTTTCACAAGAATTTTAGAATTAATTTATAAGCATTGGGTTAACTGTGGTGCAGGTGTATTTTCAACAGATCACATATACAAATGCAATGCTTATTGAATCTAAAATTCCAGTGAAATAGACTACCAAATAATGAAGTATAGATCATCACGGGAAAAACAGCAGTAACCATTATTTGTGACCTAGACATCTGACCGAGAGGTTGAAGGTTAAATTATATGAGTAATAAAATTATTCTATTCTGTACATCTTTTTAGAATTAAGAGTTAATCTTTCACCTAGAAATGCTATACAATTATATTTTTCATAGATTAAAGAATTTACAAATAGGAAACAAGTCTATTTGCACCCTAAAAATACGGCTAAGTTAGAAGATTGCGCCACGCGGGCGCCATGCCTAGACCGATGCTGTGCGAGTGCGTAGTGACTCCACTGTGCGTTCTTTCGCACGCTACTATTACTTGACTACAACGCAATACGCATCTTACATATTTCCGCCTATTGTGCGTAAGCAATGAACAACGCTTGACTGGCTCAACAGACGCATTCTCAGTCAAATTACCATTCTGTTGCCAGAGTACGCTAATTTTACTGCTAAATTTTGTGAACATTAACTCACAACTACTATCATTAGCAATACTAACATAGAATATAGAATTGAGCTATATCTATTTTTCAATTTGCAAATGTAGTGACAGAAATAACAAAAATGTAGAAATATTAGTTGTATTGACCTTTGCAAGATTTAAACTTTGAACTTTTGACCTCAAAGATGTAACTAACCAAGAGACTAACCAATCAATGTGATCAAGCACTTGTCAGACCAGCTCCTGGCTCCTTTTAACATATATTGCAATGTTTTCTTGTTGACTGTTTCTCTGTTGTTATGTCGTTCCAATTTCTCTTGCTTTCTTGGACTCTGTGTTTTGTCTTACGTGCGTCTGTCCGTACGTGCGTCGGTACGTCTGTCTGGGCAATACATGCAGCATCAGTATTGGATAAAACCAAAGGCAAGTCATATCTTTCTCTGTCTTTTCTATATTTCTCTTTTTATTTTTAATTTTGATATATTAGGGGTTCGATTTTCAACTTTCATCTTTCATTTGTGGATAACCATTATTAATAACTAAATTGTGTTTTTCAAAGTAAGGCAGTAAAATTGTTTTCAGTCTCTGATAATGTGCAAGTTCTATAGATTTTCAGTGGAGATACTGGACTTTGTATACCGGCCCATGTAATGGCGTCGTCAGCCATGGAGCTCAAATGGGGGTATTCAGGTCCACTTGGTTACCCTCAAAATCAACTTCGAGTGCCAAGATTCAGTTGCGTGTAGAGATATATTACTCAAATGATACACCGTGTGCGAATGGTAACCATAAAATGCACGGCAAGACATTGCTATTGATTTCCTAGATACTGGGTATATGTAGGAAGTATTACCAACGCCACTATGAAGTAGCTTTGTACTAAGTACCCCCCCCCCCCCCCACCCCGGGCTGGGTATATGTAGGAAGTACCACCGCTACTATGAAGTAGCTTTAGATGAGGTACGACACTGCTGTCTGGAGTACCAGCATGGTTACTCAGCTATGTATTAAATATTGTGTGGTTATGGTACCTTAACAGTACAAAGTCGTGTGGGCTGTACTAATCTGGTTGTGCAGTTAAGTGGCTATCAATCAATAGTAATTTCTTAGTTGTGTTGGGGGTGACACTATATTTCTGAAATGAGAATCAATCCTGTAGGTTCATAGTGGTGTTGGGAATAAGATAATATTTCTAGAATGAGAATCGAACCCATTTTTCTTGTCATGATATTTTACCATTCTATTTCATATTTTCTCAATTTCTCATTTCACAGTCATGTTTTGTTTCAACAGTTCTTACCCTGCTTGTGTATGTTTGCTATGGGTATCCAGTTTCAACTCTTGTTTTGGGTCATTTTCTGTCTTGCTTTCCCCCATTTTGTTTGTACCTGTTTTCTAATGTGATACAACAAACTCTTGCAACATAATCCACCACACATTACCATGTTGTATTTTCTTTTCATCTATATTTTTCAACAATTGATCAGCATTTCTGCATGTTTTTATTCTTTCATTACTATTTTTCCTTCTCTAACATATTTTTGCTTGTAGAATTGAAGTTTTAATGACCAATTGATTGTGTATTTTGAAAAAAGTCCTTGTTTTGTACATACGATACTTTTGCAGCCAAAACCCATTTGATACTGATGGATCATTTTAGCTTTCATTTTGAATAGAAATAGAAATATGGCAGTTGTAAAACCCTGATTCAAGTTGTTTAAGCCATTAACCATTTCTTTCAAACCACTAAAATTCAGTAGATTTAATAAGGTGATATGTATTTTATTATAGTTTTGTTATAGTTTTCATGTTGTATTTTAACTGTTTTAGCTGGGTTTGAGGATTTCAACCACAATTTATTACTCTTTTTCACAATATTTAATCCCATAATCCCAACTTTGCCTGTTCCAATTTTGAAACCTTTTTCTTGGAATGCAATATAGACATGTATTGGAATGCAATAGATATGCTTTAAATTTCTCCTACATTGGAATGCAGTAGCTTGGTATGAATTCTAAGACTATAAATAATATACTCTGTAAATCTTAAAGTATGCAACGAGCAGCCAATTAATGCACATAAACCAATTTGACTATACGGGGAAGTAAATTAGTCCATATTTATCGGATCATAATTACGTATCCAATCTTGCTGAATATTCAAATGAACTTATGTTTAATGTTTGTCCATGTGTTAGCAACAAAATTAGCCCAAAATGAAACCAAAATCATGAAAAATTTATGTAACAAAATATTAATACGCAGTGATTTGGTTTTAATCAATCTTAATTAATCATTACTAGTCTCTTACACAAAACAAAATCACAAGTTCACAACGTTGTAGAATACAAGGGATATGCTATGGATCTCGTAACAGAGTCTGATTGCTTGTTGCATGCTTGAAGGATTATAGTGTATATAGAGTTTTCTGGTTCCTAGCTATTTAGGACACATGACATATTTGGGCAAGCTACTTGAGAGTTTGGATCTGTATCAATCTAGATTGATGTAGATCAAATCATTGCAGATTGAATCCACACATTGGAACATCAATCCAGATGTGGGTTCCTGGAGTGTATTTAAGTGTGACTATGTATATCGACCCCTACTCACTCACAGTGTGTGAGGTTCACACATGTACCATCAGTCAGATCTGACCAATATGGATCCCAGGAATTTATATTGATGTACATCACAGCTCTCATGTAGCTTGCTCCACTATGGCCTGATGGTGCAAGTAAAAATTATGTTGACAACAGGCCCATATATAGAGAGACTGGAAAGGTTTGAGCTAGGATTTCAGTATTCATAACATGGTAATGGTAAGCCTACTGATGATACTTTTTTTGATTTTTTTGCATTTTCATATTTTTCATACTTATCAACACATGTTGAAAGATTGAACACAACTGATCATTCTGGTACATGTCAGCAGCAATCTGCCACAGTGGCAGTTGCCACAACATACCACTATGCAACAGTCCATATTTCAGAAGAGATCATTAAAAATGGAGATTGAATGTTGAACTGTGGAGTTGTTGCAGATCATTCTCTGGCTCTTGCTACTCCCTATGGGTTTGTGTGTGATGGAGGTCTTGCTACTTCCTATGGGTTTGTGTGATGGAGGCATAACAAATTTCAGACCCTGTGTGTAAAACGGTTTTGTTCAGGTTCACATGAATATTCAAATGTGGAACTCTAATAATGCTGACAAACTCTGACATTATTATTATTCTCCATTTTTTATGATTGGCCTATTTTCAATGTATACAATCAGCTACAGGATGATGTATTTGTGTTGCCATGACAACCATATAGAAATTACCAAAGTTTCACACATAATGTACACTTGACAACATTGACTACACCTCTTTATATACAAACGCCTATTGATCATTACTTGTTGGTAGCAAACTATATGATGAGCAAAATGGCTTCCACATCTTGGTGTTACATTTACTGGTGTTAATGCAACCATTTTGGCAAGAAACCTCTCTTGTAAGTTGGTTTCAGCTAGAATATCTTGCTTGGCACGTCTACTACATTAAAGTTGAAATTAAAGTCACATTTTGACTGCACTGCATGCAAGGTTGTAGCTCTTCTATTATAGCTCTGCCCAACAAAGTAAAAAGACAGTATGTGCATTTATAAAACAGAGCAGGTACTTCTTTTACACGTGCAATTCACATCAATCCATTCCCATGCTAAAAAGTTGTATTTACATATTTTTAGATACTGCATAAAGTTATGAAAGAAAATTGATTGTCTGCTCATTGGGGCAAAATTTCAAAAAAAAGTAAAAAGAAGTAGCTTGCAATTTATCTGCAATACACATACTGCATTTTTACTTTGCTTGGGCAGAGTTTGATTTGCATTAAAAAACAATGAAAACATGAGCGGAGTAGATGCCAAGTAGATTACAGGATAATAACTGAAATATGGTTGTCCTGAATTCAATTTAAAAAAGGCCACCAAGGTGTCCCAAAAATGGTTACATGTAGAAAAATGATTGTTTGCTAAAACTGTAGCCTCTGGAAATATGAAACTTTGAAAAAAATAATAATACAACCCCGTCCTAGATTATCATGTTTGAGTTACTGACAAAGATAGATACATATGTGAAGAAATGCATTTATTCAAAGTTTAACAAAATAGTAAGCATGTTCATTTAATTTTAATATATAACCCCACTGATTTTGATTGTATGATTGTATTGTAAAAATAAAGGTCTCAAGTAATTCATGATAGCTGTTAAATAATAAACATACAAACAATATATTTTTCCGAAAAATCAGTTTAAATGTTACCCTTGAAAACCGAGTATATTTTTCAGTATTATTCAACGTTCGAGCCACAGTTTGTTTGACAGGTGTAATATAAACAACTTGTGGAATGCATGCAATATGCCACGAGGTATCCCTAATTTTTATAATAGATATACGAGAAGAGGGTTCAATTATCATTTATGAAAAATTGTACAAATTTGGTTAAATGAAGTCTTATTCTACATGATAAGTGGAAAAATGGGAAAATGTTGCACATTCAAATTACACTAAGTGAGTAAGCTTACTACTTTGTTGAATTTGGGATAAAATCATTTCTGACGTACGTTCATATCTCTGTTTCTTAGTAACTCCAAAAGTAATTATGCTGTAGTATTGAATTTTTAAAAGCATCTAGAAAAGGGATGTATTATAAATGTTGCACAGTTTAATTGCTTTAGTTTTTGCAAATGATCAATTTTTCACATGTAACCATTTGTTGGGACACCTGGTAGATCTGTGTGTAATTCCATCCATTGTTATATTGGTTCACAGGATTTATATACATTGGAGCAAGTCTTTGGTGGTACATCAGTATTCAACTCTCCCGAGAGAACAGAGACCGTCTTGCTATACTTGGTACTACCACTCTGTCTACGTGTTGGATGTGGAAGGAAAGGTATTTATTGAGATAGAGAAATAATGGATAATGATATATAAAGCTTTGTCTCAATGTTCTCAACTCTCCTGAGAGAACAGAGACCATCTTGCTATACTTGGTACTACCACTCTGTCTACGTGTTGGATGTGGAAGGAAAGGTATTTGAATAGAAAAAACTTATAATAAAGTTTATAGAGCTATTTGTAGCCAACCATAGTTAAACACTGACTGCTTATCCATGAAAAATGATACACTATCAAAGCAGTGTTCTGCTGGACAATGCATTGTTAATGCTTTCATTGTATTATTTTAGCAAGCTGTACAACAGTGATCTTATATCTCAATTCCTTCAAATATTTGTTATATTCAGATTCTCCCAAGATTCGTCCATCAGACATCACCTTTGCGCTGTCTGTGATTATCAACGCCATGTTACCACCTAAATCTGGTAGCCGTCATGCACCCCCTGGGACTCATGTCCTAGTGGCAACCCTCCCAAACCAGGAGAAACTGCAGACATGGCTGCACACACCAATGTACAACTAGACACAAATGCTACAGTCACAGACACACTCTATGAAGCTGGCTTTCTGGGTAAGTTATTACTCTATTATGATAGCCGTCACACACCCCCTGGGACTTCATGTCCTAGTGGCAGCCCTCCCAAACCAGGAGAAACTGCAGACATGGCTGCACACCCCAATGTATAAGTAGATACAAATGCTAGAGTTACAGACACTCTCTATGAAGCTGGCTTTCTTGGTGAGTTATTACTCTATTCCTATAAAAAGGTATGGTCTACATATTTGCACATGCATTGGTATAAGATATTTACTTGAATAAAGTGGTACCTTCCAGCCTTCAGTTGTGTTCCTTGGCATTAGAGGAGAGGACATAATAGTACATCACACGTGCCAAATATTACCTATTGTTTGTGGATTTAATTAGTGAACGCGTCAAATGTAGCGATCACACAGTTGTCTCTCATTTTCAAGGTGAAAGTGATCTGCGTCTACGCTTCCGACTTAAGCGTTCACAAATTGCTTCCACAAACAAAAGACATATTTATAGGCATTGATACAAACTATGTAGTGAGAAATTCTTCATAAGGGTCTCCCCTACATGTATTCCAAAATTTGGCAAATTTTATATGTATAATCAAAATCAGACATTTGGTAGTTTTAAAAAACAGACATAGTTCTGCTCATCAGTAAAGTGTGTAAACAAAACATGAGTTGTCTCATTATGTACAGTGAATACCTGTTCACATTTTCATTGTTTGATTTCACCACCATTGGCAGATTCTCCAAGTTTATTCTCACCATGGTGAAGATATATATCGTAGGTCCTCTACTTACTCAGTCTTCTATAAGTTCCTTGGAAGAATATTACCATGTGAATTAGAGGGATTCCACATATATATGAAAAGGAAGCGAAGAAAAAAAATCATAATAAATACACATTTACCTAGCCCAGACACAGATATTTGGCATTTCCTTCTAAATCTCTTGTCATGTATTAATTTTCTTTTCCCGCAGGTTTGAAGATTATGATTGTTTGCTTTGAGAATATGTTGTCTAGAGAATGGTTCCGTATAGCCTCGGCTGTCAAGCAGCTTGGTGAAGATATGAGAGGTAGGTGTGTTTTGAGCATTTATTATCAAGAGAATGGTTCCGTATAGCCTCGGCCGTTAAGCAGCTTGGTGAGGTAGGTGTGTTTTGAGCATTTATTATTAAGAGAATGGTTCCGTATAGCCTCTGCTGTCAAACAGCTTGGTGAAGATATGAGAGGTAGGTGTGTTTTGAGCATTTTTTATCAAGAGAATGGTTCCGCATAGCCTCAGCTGTCAAACAACTTGGTGAAGATATGAGAGGTAGGTGTGTTTTGAGCATTTATTCTCAAGAGAATGGTACTGTATAGCTTCGGCTGTCAAACAGCTTGGTGAAGATATGAGAGGTAGGTGTGTTTTGAGCATTTATTATCAAGAGAATGGTTTCGTATAGCCTCGGCTGTCAAACAGCTTTGTGAAGATATGAGAGGTAGGTGTGTTTTGAGTATTTATTATCAAGAGAATGGTTCCGTATAGCCTCTGCTGTCAAACAGCTTGGTGAAGATATGAGAGGTAGGTGTGTTTTGAGCATTTATTATCAAGAGAATGGTTCCGTATAGCCTCGACTGTCAAACAGCTTGGTGAAGATATGAGAGGTAGGTGTGTTTTTAGCATTTATTATCAAGAGAATGGTTCTGTATAGCTTCGGCCATCAAGCAGCTAGGGGAAGATATGAGAGGTAGGTGTGTTTTGAGCATTTATTATCAAGAGAATGGTTCTGCATAGCTTCGGCCATCAAGCAGCTTGGTGAAGATATGAGA